>JAZBGY010000115.1:38421-56747 GCA_037414755.1 Lydus trimaculatus | reverse complement strand
AAACAATAATGATATCGTGATATCTGTGTAAATCATAGGTATTACAATTTTTTTTTTTTTGTAAAGAAAATACTTGTTTTTATTGTAATTATTAATACGAACAATTATTTTATAAATAATCAGCGATCAATGACTATATCTTCCCGTAAAGTTAACACACATCATCTATAATAAATGTGTTGAGAAAATAAATTTAAATTTCCTCATGTGTAAATATAGATTTTAATTTTTTTTATAAATACCTTATATAGAATAATTGATTGCGATATTACGATATCACTTTTATCAATTTCCCTTTCTTCTGTCTTGGTTTTTTGTTTTGTTTTTTTTTTTGTTGGAAATTTGTCTTGCCAGTAGTCCCTCCATTTCTTAATTCTTTTCTAGATGCTGATTCATCTACGATAAGCTTATCAACAACATCTAATAGTAAAATTATAGGTTGAAAACTTGAGGTTTTTTTTTTGTTGAAACATTTAATTAAGTATTGTATATATTTTAAGTAATAATAATAATAATAATAATTATAACAAGGATGATATGATGTGGGTGGTGAGTGGACAGTTTTAACAAATTTATTAAACAACTAGTAATAACGATTTTATAAAAAAAGAGAAAATTATTAAGGACCAAGCAGTTTCAGTGGAAATGCTGTCTTATTTAATTTAATAGTTCGTATATTACCTATTTATTATGTAATATATATATAAAATATAAATTTAAATTAATAAATTTTCATACATGGTATATAGAATAGAAGAAATTTAATGAAAAAATAAAATAAAAATAATAAAAGTATAAATATTGCACTTGCAAAGAAAGACTAAAGAAATTAGAAAAGTAGGAGTTATTAAATGTATGTAATTTTTTTTCTTTAGTTTTTACAACATAAAATTGTAACGTTTGTGACAAGCTCTTCACAATTTGTATTTATTTTTATATACTTTTGTTGAAACATAATTTCCTAAATAAAATTGTAGTGTTATTCTTTTGATTCGATCTATTTTTTTTTTAGGAAAAAACACAAAATACCAACAATTTTTATTAAAAGTAATATTGTTACATATCCAGTCTCACTCAATACAATTTCGTTGTGTCAAATATCTACAGTTATGGTGAATTTTCGTGTTGAGATTCTTTCCCTGAACTATCATCTACAACTTTTTTAGGTAAACCCAAAACTTTGGTTAGTTGTGAAATAAGTTTAACTTCTGATTCCGGATCGTTGGTGCTAATATTGTGTTTTACAGTGATTTGTTTATCTGGTAATATTGGATTGTTTTCATTTTCTGCAAGTTTTAATGTTCCCAAATTTGCTTTCAATAATCCAGTCACAGTAACACCACTAATATTAGTTTGAATCGGTAATGGAATGTTACTCAAATCGATTGTAGTACCGTTATGAATTGGATCGAAAACTGATACTTCTACAGCTTCATGCCTAAATATAAACAATGCGGAATTTAGTTTGTTGAACATATTTAGTTTTACGAGAAGATATTTACGTGGAGATGTCTTCGGTGTCATTGCCGGCATCTGTGAGGATACCAATTTCGTACACTACAGTCTTGATGATGTATCTGTAAAGTGATTTTTGATAAATTTGCTTGGAACAATTTTGTTTTTCAGGTAGTCGTACAAATCTTGTGCTTGTGTCTCGTTTGCATCTGTAGAATTTTCAATTTCACTATTTTCAAGTGTAGATTCAGTTGTATTGATTGAAGCACCAATAATGACACAAAAACATAGAATTAGTAAATAAGTTGTAATGGCGAAACTGTGACTGTTCTCCATATTTTATTATATTTTGAAATTACTACTAATTGAGTGAGAATACTGAAAATTATTCTCGAATTCAGCTTTTATATAGACCCAAAGATCATCCAGTGACGTTTTATTTAGTTAAAGAATTCACAAATCATCAATACATTCGTATTTGTAAATTGGCTAAATAAATTAACAACTCTCTGTTCTACGTTTATTATCCATTTTATTTGAAATAAATACAAATTTGCGTTTTTTTGTCGTTATTAGCGCTCCTATTTACGCAAGAAATTCATTTTTCAAAAAAGAAAAGTTGATTTTTTTGTGTATTTGAACAAATTCTTGAAAATTTCTAATCAAATTTAAGTTGTTAATCAGATAAACAAATACAATTAATTAAAACGAATATTTTACTATTTTTCTAATAGTCATGAAGGTTCCTCCAATGTTATTGAGTCGAAAACAAGGGCAGCCAATGTCCTATAATTTTTGTTTATCTAAAAAAAGGTATCCATTTAACTCTAGCTAATACCGTCTATGACCCCAGCATATGGGCGAGAAAACATCTAGGCGATCGTCACTGTTCGAAAACAAAAATCTGAATACGAGCCATGTGTACATCAAAATCATAATGCAAAGTTAAAATCTGTACCACCTTTGGCATTTCGGTCTCTGGGAATGTAACAAAAAAACGAATCCACAAGAGAAAAAAACTATTTTCAGATGTGTCAGGGGTGGGGTTCGAACCCACGCTCCCGTTTGGGAACCAGAGCTTAAATCTGGCGCCTTAGACCGCTCGGCCACCCTGACGATGAACATTAGGTGTTTAATCTAATTTATATAGTTCCAGAATCTTTATCTTCATTTTTATCTCAATTTAATTTAACATCTCATAGGGTCAATAATTATTATTATAAATAAGGTGGAAATATTGAATACATTTAGAAGAAAGTAATAATACAAAAAAAGGAAGTTGTTGTTGACGTCAGATAGACAAATAGCGTGTTATTTTGAAATTATCTTGAACACCCATGAAGTTGCTTCGTGATCAGTGTGAGAATTGGTAAGAATAACGATATAAAACCATACCTATTTATTACCTGTTAGATCTAGTTTCTCATATAACACATGAAATGCGTAATAGTGTGACACAACCATATACGTAACATCACATCATGCGTAACACGTGTTAGCGCCTCCATTACGCATCTCAATACACTTTTCCGAGTATTTAGTAACGGCTTTTATGTTAATCAGCAACTCAAACAGGATACGGTTTAATACGAATCATAAACAGTGAATTATTAAAAACATTCTGAATAATAAAATTTTAGATTCTGAACAAATGAGATTCGAACTAGGGCCGTGTCGAACATAATTTGTGTTTGAAGCAAACTATAAGGTTTTTCAATAAGAACGCAATTTTTGAAGAGGCTATATTTAACAATTGTCCAACTGATAACTATTTATCTTTTTGACTATTTAACCACCGTATTGACATTGCCATCTTTAGTAATGACTTCTGTTAATACTGAACCAAACAGACCATTATAAGTGCACCGGAAGTTTGCTACGAACATAACACATAGGGTTTTCCAATGAGCACACAGTTTTATGTCCACAGTAGTGGTCAAAGTGTACACCAAACATTTAGTAGCTGCTTCTGTATGCAATGGCACCTTCAGATTGTGCATGTTGACGTAAATGAAGAATTCAAAATGACCATCATGTGAAAAGAAAAACTTTTAGAAAACCTATGTGTATGTGTGTAAGCATCTACAGATATCCCTAGAAACGGATTTACCATTACGTTAACAATGCTACCAGCGTCAGGACCCCAAAAGTGCTCTAAAATGTAGAACTCTGCACCGAAGCTAGATCCACTACTGGGTATATTTCCCATTTTTCCAAACATAATTAGAATCAAAACAAAATACTCTTAAAATAGACAAAATAAATACACCTAGTTTGGGCACATGTATCGTTTAATGGCAACCTTGTTATTGACGTTATTATCGTCTATCATGAATTTAGCAAATGGTTTGTTTGTAGCAAACTCAATTTGCTATAATTTTTTTTTGAAACATACTTCCTATTTTGCACTCTATATCAGGGCTGCATATAAATCTATGCAAAATAGGTACTTGTCTAAGGGCCACACTGATGTACAGTGGCGTACTGACGGGTCTGTTTTCCGATTTGAACTACCCCCAAAAATCACACATTAACTTCTACTTTACGTAAGTTGCAAAACATATCATCATCTCTTGTTTGATGTATAGAGCTCTAAATGAGAAATTCAAGTGATTTTGTTGTAATTCAATAATAAGCAATCAATTCCTTATCCTGTACAAGGATTTTCATACTTCATATTTCTTTCCCGAACTCTAAGCTTCGCCGAAATCCAGGTTTGTGTTCCACGGAATCCTACTCACTACGCTACTGCTGAGGTACATAGAGCGTATCATCATGTCAAGACAAGAGGGGGTAGAGCCGATACAAATTACCGGGGCCCCGGGTGTTTTGGAGGCTGAAATGGCTCTGGAAATCGTTCTAATTATAATGAAACCTCATTTTTTGGGACCCGTGGATGAATTGTACAGGCGTCCACGGAAGAATTTCACCGGGGCCCAGTTTCGCTCTTGGTGGCCGTGCATATCTTGAATTGAGTAGATCTATCTAGTACCATTATTTTTATATAGGGCGCGTAAAATTCTAGACGCGGTCCTGTCCTGTTAGCAAGTAGGAAGAAAACGTTCATACTTTGTACTCTTTTGTAAAGATGATGATAAGTACGTAAGTCCCTTGAGAGTTTTGGCCTTATTTTGATATTCAAATAAATGAATCATTTCTAATTGACGTATGCTCCTCTACAGGTGGTTCTACTTCGTCAATTGATTATTGTGTTTGTTATCATTAATTTGACTGAATCTGTATCAGTAATGTGTAATTATTTAAGATTAAGTATATATCGCAGATGTTTGCCTAAAATCAATAAATTTTAGGATTGATTTATTTAAAGAAGTTTCAGTTAAATGAAAATCAATTATTGTATAGAATACTATCGATATTTACGATAAAATTAACGTGTTTATCTTATCACAAAAAGCTATCATTATAGCTAATTTGTGCGATCTTCAATACAACAACAACAGTGGTTCCCTCAAAAATATTACAATTAAAAACAAAACAAAAATTTTCAAAATAATATGAATTGAAAAATTTGAAAGAAAATCTAATTATATTGTTGTTGATAACATGAGATTGTTTAAAAATTATTTCACAGCAAGTTTTGTATTCGCACTTGCAACTATTGTAAGGTAATTATTCTGATTTTATGTAGAAAAAACTAATTTTTCCAAATTTAATTTGTTAGATACAAGCAATTTCACATGTCTCTTTTGTCGTCTATGTTTATTATTTGAATGTTTGTGGAATATCACCAAAACATGCAATAACAATATTCTATTATTTGACTTATTTGTACAGTAAGTGTTAATAATCAAACAAAATATTTGATTAATTACTAAGTTTTTTTTGTGTGCTTTTCAGATAGTCATTGTGGTACTTTGGAATTATTAGCATCTGATGATTTATTACCTCTACCATCCTTCATTTCGTTAGCATTAAATAATGAAAATTTAGACAATCTTATCCATGAGATTCTAAATAAATCTGTCTTACCTGAAACAGCTAATGCTGAATTGAGGACGTCTCAGTATATTATTGCCTTTATCATACTTGATATTGTTTGGCTTGTAACATCTATAGCTCTTTTGAGTAATCAAATTAATTGTATTTGTAATTCGAATTTATTAATAATTTATTGAAATTTACAGTGGGAGTATGTTTGAAGATTAAACAAATTAGAACATTGTTATTTTATGGACCATGGTTGATAACAACCGGATCGACTTTATTACTTGACCTTATTGCAACTGTACATTTCAGTTTAGACCTTTTCAAAACTACGGTAATTACCACTAGATTTACGTTAACAAAACCATTTCTCTAGCTCTAAAACAGCAAGTTTTGAGAAGGAGATCTGGATTCACTTCTAATCAAATCACGATCCAGATCTCTATTGTCTTTATCGTAAATTATAGTTAGACTAGATAGAAATTAGTGATGTAACAGATCTTTGCTTCAAGTTCCGCTTTTACATTTCTTAATCAATGCATAACAGAACCTTTTTACGCAAGAGAAAGGTTTTAACTAGTGGTGGAGCTATCGTTCTTAGGGCCCGCAGTTAATATCGATTTTGGTTCCCCATAGCTAAAGAAAATAACAATTAATTTCAAGAAAGCTCTATTCCAGATTTTTTCATTTTACAAGCATTTTTGAGGCCTCAGGGCGCTTTAGTGTCCGATACTGTTAGCGTCGTAGTAAATCCGTCCCTAGTTTTATCTACCAACACAGGGTAGGGTCAAGAGAAGGGTGCTGGCATAAACATTAAACACATTTGTCCACTGCAATCTGCCCTGCTTGCGCCTATCTTTTATTTCAATTTTTGGTAACTTCATTTTTCAGATTCCGTTTCTGCTTCTATATTTTTAAAATCCCTTTCCATCTATGCTTCTGTTACATCACTAATAATAGAGATTGTGATCGAAACTCGCTCAGAATTGTCGAAATTTCAAAAATCCAACATTTCAGACAATGACCGATTGGATGAAATTTGTCGGAATTAAAAATATCAACGATTTACAAGATTTGGATATGAAAAATACATTTAAATTCTTATCAATGGCACCAACAGTAGCTGTATTAACATTTACAACGAAATTTATATTATTTTGGATAATAAATGCAATTGGTATTTATTATGTAACACAAGCAACAATTCTAGCTTATCAACAATCATACAAAGATGAACAACAACAACAAAAACATCATCATAATATTGATTTAAATACAACAGCTGAAAGGATACGTAATTGGCAATTATTTTATGGTGCCACTGAAGATGAAGAATCGAAATCATCATCATCAACATCATCTTCATTGTCAAATAAAGATATTAACTGGAATTTACAACAAATTTGTTCTACAACGACAAACAATGATTTTATGGATGAATTGAAAAATCAGAAACCATGGTCGTATGTTGAGTGTTGTAACAATTTACCAAAACTAAAAATTCAACAGATTAGTGTTGAAAATTGTGAATCAGTTCAAAGATTTTGATATAAATTAGATAAACGTTTTGTGTCAGTATATAACTTTCGTCATATTATATAGATAGTGTATCATTTGCCATTTTTTCTTTTTTATATTTTTATAGTTATATCAATAAAATATATAAAATTTTATCGATTTTAACTTATCTGATAATAGACTGTATTGTTGAAGTGTTCTTCTTTAGATTTGTAGTGAAAATAATTAAAGTAAATGTTAGAATTTAGTGTAGCATCTTTTAATTCTTTTGTTATTATTATTGCAGCAGGTTTTGGTTTGGTAAGTAAATAAAATATTACAACGAACACCTCATCCATAAACAAATAGAACCATTAATCAATATTTAAGTAGTTGTTTGTTTGAATTCATAAGATTGACTTGAGTAGAGGAAGTCTTTCAAAGTATATACTTTGGATAATAAAGGCAAGTATCAGAATATGTTCCGGAATGTACAAAAAATGCTTAAACATTGTCAAAACTATCATAGATTCAGTATATTTTGGCAGAATTCAAACTCTACCTCAGACAGCTGAAATCATTAGGCATGTGATGCTTCAAATGAGTTAGTACATAATTGACGATCTCTTTCATTCAGAAAAATGCTTATCAATAATTACCGTTAGATTGGTCATATTACGCTTTATCACTTCGAAGAAGTATACAGTACAAGGAAGAGTTTAGTGAAGGAACTATAGGAAAAAGTTGAGTACCAAATGTTTTAATCAATTTAGCAACACATGCTTGAAAGATTAAAAACGAAGATTTCGTCGATCTAATTTGGATAATTAGGCTCTCTTGACGATGGTGGAAGAGACCGGAAGTTTGGCAAGCACGACACTGGCCCAGACGGCTCAAAAAACTCAGTAATGTGTAGGAAACATCACCTAAGTTACAGCAAAACAAGCAAAACCCATTTATTCAACGTGAATGACCAATGTGAATTATGACTCCTTTAAAAAAATGTTAAACGAAGGCAAAAAACTGGCTGACAGAAAAAGTGTACGATGATTTGAATGCTTGTTGCCGATATCTAAGCTTAGATCCTGTTGGAACAACTAGTTTTATTAACAAAGAGAATATCAGAGTATAAAAACGGCATGTCAAACGACCTGACGTCTTCTTATTGATGTACAGATACTTCTTTATTTTGTTCCTAGCTCCTTTACTGTAAAGATTTGCCAATTATCCAAAGTAAGCTGTTCGTTAATGTTGGTTCTATTTTTAGGATGAGGTGTCTAAGAATGTACCAAAACATATATAAACCTTTATTATCCTAGTTTCAAGGTGTAGCATGGACAATTTTATCTCTAATAGGTATTTGCTGGCATCTGACCGCAGATTATTTGGAAATGATTTCATACAATTCCGATTATTATGAAACGCTTCTCAATAGCTATTTCTATGAAGGTTTTATAAGAGGTAATCACCAACAACATCCATTCATCTATCGCGTTTGAGAATACAAAAAATTGGATATTTTCAGATCGAGACAAAACACCAGGACTTTTTATCCAACCAGTAACATTCTTCGTTCTACTAATAATCTATTTTTGTTTGCATTTATTATGGATTATTACATCGGTACTTCTTTATTTAGGTTGAATTAATTAATTTTAATAATTCTTCTATTTTAGTAATAAACATTTCAATTTTAGGTGTGCAAGATAAAATTAAAAAAATCACTAAAATAGAAATTGTTCTCGCTTGGATCATCAATTCTTTTATGATATTAATTCTAGATATTGTTGCATTTTCATTATTAACTCATGATTATCAATTTTGTATTGATGAATATAACAATTTAACTAATGTAAGTTTAAAATTACCATATTTATATTCAATTATTGTTTATGGTATTATGATGACACTATCAGCTAGAGGTTATTTGTTATGGTTTATCAATTTAATCATATTTGGTTTAATTATAAAAGTTTGGATTAGTTATCGATCGGTAAGTTATTAAAAATTTTTGAAATAAAGCTATCATGAAAAAATTGTAAATTCCAGAAATTGATTAACGAAAATGAACAAAGAGATACCTATGGAACAACAAGGTAAGATTTCATCTATATACAGGTTGAGACGGTTCATCTAAGAACATAGGAGAAACTATACAAGAACCAGCCTTCGTCTAAGTTGAAAGGAGATGGCTGGTAGAATCTTTGTAAAATTACCCAGCCACAAGACTGTCCTAGGTTCATAGATGAAATGTCCCAATCTGTTCCACCCGACTTGTATGTAACGTGTCCCAGTTGTTCACGAACGTGTCAAAATTAGTGCTCCGGGACAGTGTGACAACCATACAATAGTTGAACGATAAGAAGTCCAACTGGGACGATCTAATGGACTTCCATGTACTACATTTTTTTCATAGATACGTTGGTTTTCTTTTTGCTAAATTCTCTTTTGGATGCCACACTCCAAATGCTTGATTTCTAAATTCGGTGTATTGGGGAACAACCCATAAAGCCAAAAATTTTAAGACCTAGGATATCAAGTCGGGTGGAGTAGGCTTTATACAGGACGGTCCAAAAAAAGTGTAACGTAGGAAAACTTTTCTTTTTAATTATTAAGTTTTAATAGAAGCTGTCGGTAAATTTTGCTTCAGTTAGAAATAAAAAGGCCAATATGGCAAACGCTCTTCCGTTTGGCAGGAAATTCAAAATACTTTAATTGCATACTAGCTACTTATTAAGAAGCTTCTGCAAGTCCTCCATCCGCATATTTTCTATATGAAAACGATGATACTAACCTTGCATTAGCTTTATTGCGACAAAACGTACTTTGCAAATTTTCCCGTCAAATGGACAGAGATTTTTGGTTCTTTTATTTCTAAACTTGGGAATCATTGAAACAAAATCGATTCCTACGATTACATTTTATTGTTGCACACTTTTTGAACCTTACTTACCTCAATCAAGGCTGTACAAAACAGAAGTTGCAATAGGTAGACTGCCACAATCCTCTTGTTCCTAAAATGCTAACAATCATGCTTAAAGTTAATAAAAAGACTTGAGTTTCCTTTGCACTCTGGCTTCTAGCAGTAGCGGATCTACCCACGAAGTTAGTAGTGATGTTGGCACTCCTGAACTGAATAAAAAAAACTTTTAATTGTAAAATGTTTCATTTTACGGGTACTTTTGAGGAACCGTTGTTAGTAGCGTTTTTAGCTTCATGGTAGATCCGCACCTAGCTTCTAGCCTTGTTTTGTATAATTGAAGATAATTTTGTTTAACTAATATTGATGAAACTACTGTCAATTCTATTAGACCTGTACATTTACCGGTTGTGACAATTGATCACCGATTAAGAGAAGTTCCAAGACAACAACAAGCCGAACCAGAGGATTCTGAGGTTATAACAAAGAAATATGCTAAATTGTCGATTTAAAATTAATTCTCATTTTTCAGGCTTCAGAACCTACATTCCTTAGACGGCGGACTTATTATGAAAATATTGGTTATGTATATGATCCAGAGATTGAAATGCGACTTGCTAAATATACTAAAATACCAGAAGAAAGTACTTAATTAAACAATTATTATTTATAACTATTTTGTTTTTCTTTGAAATAAACCTATGACTAACAAAGCAGACCTCTGAGCTGACTTAATCGATGTGATACACTTTATAGTGAGCTTCGCTTAATTTTGAAGCACTCACAAAACGGAGCTAATTGTAGCTATTAAATCAAACAGTGGACATTTAGTCAGTTTGTTTACCTATAGTATCCCCATTTCTCTTTTGAAGATTAACAAACAAGTTATCACGTTAAATGTCTAAAGGTAGTTTGAAATTAGCTAAAATTTAATTATAAACTCTGATAAATTATTGACTCATATTACATAAAGTTCAATTAAAAACAAACAAGGAAAAATTGAATAGATAAGTTATAAATAATTTAGATAAATACCTGTTATAATTATCTTTCGATATTTCTGATAAGCTAAGTGTTAGTTAATGTCAGTCGCAGTTGTGTCACATTGATTGTTCGTGGTAATTGTTTTTTTCTTTGATAATATTATACAGAATACAGAAGAATGGTATTAACAGATGGCCAAAGGAAGTTTACTTACATTGTTAGCATTACAGGTGCTGTAAGTGAACAATTTCAATTGTATTTAGCTGTTTTTTTAAAGTAATATTGATATTTTAGCTCCAAGGAACTGCTTGGTTTATTATGTCTTTAATTTGTATAGTTTTACACTATAAAGGTGTAATAATTGATAATCCCTCACATTATATTGAAGCTTACAATCTATTACTGTATATTACTTTCTTATCCAGTAAGTCGATGGTGTTTATTTCATTTTACAAATGCATTAAAGTAAATTTAACGAAATTCTAGAAGACGCCGTAACAAATTTTAGTGACTACATTGTAACACCTGAAATCTTTACAATATTTATGTGGATTTATTTCGTTTCTGGTATAATTTGGATTATTAGTTCAATATTCTTATTTATTGGTAAATCTATCAACATTATCTCTTTGTTAAATAAATGTTATAGTAATTGCCATTGTATTACAGCAACACAAGATAACAAAAGCCAACGGATACTTAGAGCATCCAATTTTTGGATATCCATAACTGGTGTAGTTTCACTAATCGATTTAATTTTATGTATTTTAATTGGTATAGATTTCAATAAGTGTACATCACTTTTTGATACAACAACAACTAACAACATTCTTAATGAAATGATGTGTTACAATATTTGGATTCCTGTGATGACATATGCAGCCAGAGGCTATGTTTTATGGATTGTTAATGTAGTCTTTATCTATTATTTGTATAAAAATCGAAAATCAACCCTACAACATGTTAATCCACCAGGAATTCAAATGTAAGATAATTTTTCTCTTACACATTTCCTAATAGTGAAAAATCAAAGATTATCGTTATCGTTGTAGACCACAAATTCCACGACCAGTAATTCAACCTAATCTACAACGATCGGTTAATCCGAATTTCATGCCAAATAATGATAACAATTTTTATCCAAATTATTGGCATGGTCAGAACAGTAGTCGATCACCTCCACAAACACCTACTGGTGTTCAACAATTCAATCAAAATCGATGGACAAATCAGTGGGAAACAAATTCGAATGATGGCAGGACAGTATTACAGAGTCCAGTGTATTCAGGACATAATGGACGAAATCAACCTAAATACGTGTATTAGACTATTATTATAAAAATTTATTTATGTATGTATAAATAAAATTATTGTTTTTTCCTAATGATACCGAATTTCGATTTGTTGAAACAGAAAACTTCATCTGCTCGCTTTTTTTCAGTGGAAGTCTTACAGTAGGTATTTCCAAAAATGAAACGATCTCATTCTTAAAATTTGTAATTGTTTATCGACTTCTATCATTTAGAAGTCGTTTAAAATCAAATACTTGAGGACACATGCTGTAGAAGAAAAAAGATCTAGATAAAGCGATAAAGATGTTTTGATAAATCACTACTAAAGTGGTCCGTGTAGCTGATAGCATTGACATTTTTTGTACTTATGTAGATATGTACTTAATTTTGTTGTGTTTTCCCTGATACTTCTAGTTTAAATATTTAATTTCAAAAATACCTACCCAGTGGCGCACTTTATTGTTGTTAGACAATTATTTTGAAATTTTGACATGATCCAGCAGCACTAGCACAACAAACTTACGGACCTAAAGCAAAGCAAACTTAGTGACCCTAGTTGAGTTTACACCAAAGCAACAAAACGTAAACTTTACGGCCACTAAGTTGTGCACTCGTTTAATTCACCTGATATGAACTACTTTTAGTGCTATGTGGAACTGGGTAGAGAACTTTTCAGGCCCTAGAGCAAAAGTAAAACACAGACCCTTCTAAAATGTATGAAAACAAGAGATGATTTTCTGGCTTCACAAATATGTTGCCTAGTAGTGAATGCGACTCTGATAGAATGAGTTCTAAATCCCGCTACGGTATTTAGCAAAAGTAAACTTCTAGTAGTTTAAACAGAATCAAATACTTCCTATGTCGGCACAGCTGAGAAAATGCCTCTTTTTGGAAAATTATTCAGCAAGTTTCAGAGCTTGGACTGGCCATTACAGAGTTTGTGTGGGGATAAATTGCGCACAGGCCAAACAATAGTTATACGGGTATCTTGAGGTGCTCCTATTTTAGTGAGCAAGTAAGTAGGTACGTTAAGATATGTCTAATTACTGTGTCAGATGGAAGCAGACAGATATCTGCCTGTTAGGTATGGTAGTCCAAAATTGCCACACTTCTGCCAGATGTGTAATCAGTCTTGATGCTTCTGGGAAAGTTGTTGGGCGCTCTGTCCGATAACTGGCAATATCTGTATTTCCAGAACGTTTAATACCACCTTAATCAGTAGGAACATAATTGCCCACCGAAATCGACAGGTTTCTGCCACTTTGCCAAATCGTCTAATAGCACCATTATTAATATTTCTTCTAAGCGGCTCCTCCCTCATTCAAGCACTGAGCCATTACATGCTCTAAACAAGCATGTTTTACCAATACGTTTCATCCAAAACTAGACAGACGAAGTTTGATGCCAAACGTTGGACGAGGATTAGATTCGTTTAACAAACATGTTTTACTTACAATTGGATGTTTGGCTCACATATTTCCAAATGTAATAATTTAGAATTACTGCTAGGGCATTATATGCTTTATTCTACTCACAATCAGAGAATCGTATCTGAAAATATTGCTCAGTCTTGTATCAAAGAATAAGGACACGATTTTTAGCAATGGTGCACTAAAACATTTGATTGTTGTAATACAGGACGGCACCCCTCTGTAACTGAACCACACTCTAGTTTGAGCAATAAGCTCATCGAAAACGTTTTAGAGATGATGGTGATGATCTTTGAAAAAAATCCAATCCTTCGATTTTACTCTATTCTTTTGAAAGAAAAACTTCCTCGGTTTGTGTAATCTAACTGTAAATTTGGCTTATCAGTACTGATCGTTATCGAAAATTTCAGAATATTATGCGTTTCTCTTATCTATAAAAGTGTACCATATGTTTGATTATATTAATATTATTATTAAAATTCTCAGATTATAGAAAATTTAATAAATTGTAATTTATCAATTCCAAGTTAATAAATTTCTAGTTCAGATAAAATAAATAAATAGGTATTCAAAACATATTTACGATTAGTTCAACAGATCAGTTCATCGAATATCAAAAAAAAAATGAGTAGCGCAGATCAGGAAACAAGTCTGGATGCTCCAGATGCTCCATCAGATCCTAAACAAGAAGATTCCATCAGCAGTTTCTTAAAAGGTATCATCAAGTAAGTGTATATTTTTCATCTTGAATAAACACATTAACAACTCTTACTATTATTAAGGAGAAATGAAGAAAAATCTGAGATTACAACGTCAGCTCCTTCACCATATTCAGACACTTACAAAATGGATCACTTAAATCGTGGTCTAGCTGTAATTTTCAATCATGTCAATTTCTCCAATCCAAAAATACCACGTCGTGACGGTTCTGATAAAGATAAAACAGATCTGATTGAAGTTTTCACAAATTTAAATTTCCAAATTACCGATTATGATGACTTGACAGCCAATCAAGTTGAAGATGCTCTATATAGAGGTGACTATTAAAAAAAAAACAATCTAATAAATCAAATACAAATATAAATGTCATTTTATCAGCATCCTTACTGGATTATCGAGATAGTGATTGTCTTGTGATTGTTGTAATGAGTCATGGTGATAATGGGATAGTTTATGCTAAAGATAAGGATTATCCTACAAAGAAATTATGGGAGAGATTTTCTGCAAAACGTTGTCCCACTCTTGCTGGCAAACCAAAACTATTTTTCATTCAAGTAAATTCGAAATATTCCACAAAATTAAGACGATAATCAAGATAAATTGTTGTCAAATTTCAGGCTTGTCGTGGTGTTGGTTTACATCCATCACATCAACTTCATTACACACCTGAAAACGATGAACCTGACAATCTTGACACTGAAGTCTATTATTCTATTCCTGTAATGGCTGATATGCTTGTCATGTATTCAACTATGGAAGGTGCAACATTTCCACACTTATCTTTGTGATTTTAATCATAATTTGATTTTACAGGATATTTCTCGTGGCGTGATTCGAAGAATGGTGGTTATTTTATTCAATCGTTAGTAAAACAACTGAAAATTCACAGTAATAATAAAGATTTATTAACAATATTAACATTTGTTAATCGAGAAGTTGCAATTGATTTTACATCACCAGATGAGGGGAATCCCCAATTTGTCGGCCAAAAACAAATGTGCTCTATTGTTAGCATGTTGACAAGATTATTGTATTTCCAATCGAAACATGATTAATTTTTTTTTGTTCTTGTAACTATTGTAACAAATATTTTTGGAAATAACGAAATAAATGACTCATAAGGTATTTATTACGTTGATCTAATTGTTATTTTCCGCCATAAAACTGATAAGATTATATCCACATTTGATTGTTTAAACATAATGATCTTATATCGATACAAGCTTATTTATCAATTATTATCCGTCCTTATCAATTGTTAATATTTTTCGTTGTGAAGTTCGTTTATATATTATGTGATAGTGTTTATACTTATTTGTTTAAAAAAAAAATGACCCAAATTGAGGTCAATAAACAATTAGTTCGACCATTAGCAATAACCGCAGCAATTTTAGGAATTGTAAGTTAATTCAACAATAATTGCTAAAGTTTTGTATACATAATTAACAATTTTAGCTTCAAGGTGCAGTATGGTTGATTTTCTCAATATTATGTCTTTGTTGTTATTTTGGCCTAATTGAAGAAGATGAAGCATCTTCATCAACAGTGACATATTACAACTATATTTATGCCATATTTTTCAAACAGCGTAAAATTTTTGTTTTATATTAAAGAAGATTAGCAAAAATTGATTAATTAATTCAAGTTCCAGATGATAGTCCTTTAACTTATGGTGATTTAATAGTGACACCTGTAAACTTCTCGATTTTTATGTGGTTTTATTTAGGATTGTCATTATTATGGTTTATTGAATCTTCGTATCTATTATGGGGTAATTTTATAATCAACTACCTTCCGCATTATACACACTAAAGTTAAAATTGATAACGACTCTTGTTGTGTTATAATTAGATAATTAATTAATGAAATACACACTAGAGAAGTAAGGCTTCGTGCTTTTGAACTTATGGGCCCTACACAGGTAACGATTCATCGTATTGTACACAGTACAACATCAGTCCACACTGCTGCAGTAACAATAAATCGTAACGTGTATACGCAAATTGGATGCTTTGAAGTATCCTGGCATCGAATCGTTCGCAGTACTGAGCTTCCATAAAATGTCGTATCAACGGTTGTGTTTGAACGCAAGTTGGAACGTCGATATATTCATTCACGATTGCGGCAGTTACGACTTTTCTATTGCAAGAGATGAGCGAATTGAACTACAGCAGAACGATGTGTTACAACGTGTGTAGAGAAAATGGCTGTATTGAATTTCTAAGATCTGTAGTTCAACATGCAGTACGATAAATCGTTCCATGTGTAGGGCCTCTTATAATTAGTGTGGTGGACACCAAATAGCAACGGCAGTATCACAAAAGAAGGGCAATAGAGAGACAACAAACGCCGACGAATCAACGAGGTGGTAACGGGAGTGTCACAGTAGTAGACCGGTTACAGTCACTAGGCTGCCTGTATGCTTGCTAGACACGATCTCTTCAAGCTGAATTTCAGGGAGTTCAACTTCACGAAAGGCATTTGGGGAGTACCGTACATGTTGTAGGCGGAGAAAAAAACGCAAGCGGATCTCATTATTATTTTTCAGTTCAGGAGAGAGCGCAAGTAAGCGCACGGCTAAGTGCTACTCCTTAGTGGGCATCGCAGGGACGAGTGTGCTTGTAATGGACCTCAGGAGACTGCAGAGAACACTAAAGGCGAGTTCACGGCATCCATGAGGGTAGCAGTTCGACAACGGTTTTAGAGTAGGCAACGCTAACTGAGCAAATCCGAATGTTTCCGCTTTTCCAGAATGTCTAAGAAGAAAGAGATCAGATACCTTTACAATCTGTGAGGGTGCATAGTGGCTGTGTCCTTGCTTATTCTCGGGCATTCTGTATTGGGATGGGTTTCATTTGCATGGGATTTACTGGCTGTGAGGGGGATTGTGGAACTCTTAATTTCGGAAAGTGGACGGGCAAAACGCCCAAGCTTTCAAACAAAAGTCTGAAAATAAGTAGACTTCTCCGATATGCCTGCCTGATAAGTAGAAGCTTCGCATTTATATGTTATGAAAGATACCCTTACTTCTCTAATAAGAAAATTAAAATAATAATTGCGGAAGGACTGTTATTTTATAATTAATAAAAGTAAAATTCTAGCAATGATGCAGAATAAGTGGAGATTCAGTACGTTTGCATTGGGAATGTGGAGCGCTTTAACTTTGACAATATTGATAATTGATGTAATTTTTGTTGGGTTAATTGCCCATGATTATAAAGTTGTCCAAGACACTAATGAAATACTTATTACTCTTCCGAAAACTGTAAGCTTCTTTCTAACTAACATTTTAATATAAATTATCAATTTTTTTTCAGGAAACGCTTATTAGTTACGGTATCGTAATGTCTGTAGCAGCTAGAGGATATATTCTTTGGATTGTTGATGTTATTTTCATGATAATTCTATTCAAATTCACTAGAGACATTGTGAAATATGTATTTACGTGAAAACTATTTTAAACAATAACGAAAATAATTTTATCAATTTTCTAGGAAAACTCTCCTACAGATGTGCCGATTATCTACGGTTACGAAACTGAAACGTACGTCATTTCCCAATAATTGTGGCCCCAAATTCGTTCGTTTTTACAACAAAACAGCCACAATTATTAAATAGACACAACCCTCAACGATATAAACAAAATTGTTTTCCAGAGTAACTCCTCCATGGCAATCAGATCTACCACAACAGCCCCCTTGGATGGCTTACAATAACCCGGAATTTAATAATAAAAATCATGGATTTGAAAGAAGTCAATCATTTTATCCATTAGCTACACCACCTGACAATGAAAGTCGACTTAGTTATCAATCAAGTAATAATAATAATAATAATGGTAATCAACATTATGGTAATGAAAAAATCGCTACAATCGGTAGACATCGATCAGGACCGAATAGTTTAAACAGAGTACCACCACCAATGATCCCAGATCCGGATTATACACCACCTGGAAGTCCATTAAAGTCTGTATTGAAACCAACAAGTAATTACGTATTTTAACAATTAAAAATGTCTTTATTAGCCACAAGATAACAAAAAATATTAACAATTATATAATAGTGATAATAACAATAATAA
>JAZBGY010000115.1:0-38389 GCA_037414755.1 Lydus trimaculatus | reverse complement strand
TAATAATAATAATAATAATAAATAGATAATAATATTATTTTGGATTCTTTCTGACTCTAACATTACCCCTAGTTCTTACAGATGGTCGTCTAGTTGTTGTTTCAGTCGTTTTTATTGTTTTCTCATCTCTTATGCTTTCTTCAGTCATGAAAATTGGTGCTAAAATCTGTAATGTAGTTTGATTCTTTCCATTCACATCATCATTAATATCTTCTTTCACTTCATAAGTGTTAGTAGCATCATTAACATTTAATAATTCAGGTGTAATTGCAAATCCTTTTGTACTAAGAAACGGTGATTGATTTAAATTTAAAATTTTCTGATTATATGATTTGAAATCATCAAACGATGGGAAATTGTTTGTTTCATAAAATGTTGGACGGTTTGTTGTCAAATCAATTTTTGGAAATTTTCGCTCCTCATCATAACGATTACGATGATTATTATGTCTTTTCTTATGTTTATTTGAATGCTCTTTATTATATTGATGATGATGGTTGTGATGATCATCTTGATTTTCAGTACTAACCAATGGTGTGAAGTCTACCTCAAGTGGTGGTTCCGAATAGAAGTCTCGATAGTCGAGCTTGTAAGGTTGAGGTTTTGGTGTATGTCGATGTGGCTAATAATTAAAACAAAATAATTGGATTATTTGCATAAAATTCAACTAAATACTTGATATTTTGATGTATCTTCATGACTCTCAAATGATAAACTATCATCTTCAAAACTGGCATCATTTTGAAGGAAGTGATGGTGATGTTTTCCATCATTTTTGTGATGATGCTGATGATGGTGATGAAGTTGACTTCTTGGTGCTCTACCAGTTTTTACAATAATCTTATGATGAACATCACGTTTTTCCACAGCAACAACAACACCAACTATACAAATCACTAAAAACAATTTAATACACGACCACCGATTATCCATTATTGTATCGAATTCAATCAATGTTGAACTAGAAGTGACTAACATAAAAGTCGAAATGTTCTATATAAAGTCTGTGGTAAACATGCAATATTTGGGGATAAAGACAATAGATTTTTGCTTTATAGATATAGATATGCTCTGGTTGTTTGTATCTTATCCGACCGTTCACACAAATCGATTTAATGGCAGTAAAAGCACGGTAATTAATCAAATGATGGTAATAGATACGAAGTGGGTTAAAGAAATTTTCTCATTTCACTCACAATTGAATTTATTATCATTTGAAATATCGTTCAAAAATTCATATTAAATTAGTGGAAAGCGATGATTATCGCTAGTTTACTTCGGTAATCGGTATAAACCATTTGAATAAATCAACTGATGTTCTCTAACTTTCCTATCTAGAAATACTTTAAGTTCCTGCAAACTACATTCAATCGTTGGTCCTTGGAATGCGAACATCTTCAACATCTGATGTATACGTTCTAATGGTAACGTGTCTAAATTCATCAACATTCCAACAATATACGACCAAAAAGTCTAACAAAGATAGTCGAAACAAAAAAGAAACATTTAATCGTTGTTTTTTTGTCAAAGTTAATCATCAACATTATACCTGTAATTCTTCTTCACGTTGATCTTGTGCACTAGCCATCACCGATTCCGATTCACAATCATCAACAATAATATCATGTGATATATTATCTTTACGTTCATGTTCTTCTTGTAATTTAAATACATCTGGTTCAGATTCAATTATAATACCATGTGATTGCCAAAAACTAATTTTACGACGTAATATTGTTGATGGTACATGCATGATTTTACTTAATTTTTCCAATGTCCATGTTTCTAAATAATAATAGAATCATAAATTTCATAAAATTGCCTTTTAATAATAATAATAGTAATTAAATTTTTAATTGTATGATAATAATATGATAATGACTATAATTTATTTTATAACCAACAATTAATGCAATTAATATGGTTGGAAAGTGAGCAAATTTTGATACGAATACACGAAGAAAGTGTTCTGTACATTTACAAAAATTATATATACAGGGTTGGTTTTTCAAATGGGAACAATGGAGAGAAAAGAGCAGCACAATCTACTCTTAGGCGCTGCGTATAAATTATAATGAGATAAACATAAATTAAGCGGTCGTTCGTCTATGAATTCCACCTAGAGATTTCTCTTGAACATGTCACCTTCTTCCATTTTTCTCATAATCATGGTGGCATGTCTGTCGGCAAATTTATCAGAGAAAAATCCAAACTCTATATACAATATCGGTATTTTTATAATGTTTGCATTTGAAAAACCACCACTGTATGAATACAATCTAGACAGAGCCGAATTAAACAAATCATAAGTCTTACCAATTCAAAATTTATGATAACTGTTGAGCTTCTTTTGTAAATATTTATCAGGAAAAAAGATATGATCCACGGAAAACTGCATAGAAAAAATCGCATAATTTTCTAAAACCGCATAAAAACGAAGCAATGAATTAAAATAAAGCGAAAACAAATAAGAATCTCTAGATTTGTTCTAAAGCTTTATTTAATTGAACTGAATTGAAAAGTAACGATTTTTTACATTATTATCATCATAATTATCGTCGTTATTAGACAATATTCGGCAATTACGGTAAAAGTGCTTATTCACGAGCGATCCAATAGGCCAAAGGTGCGAAGATCCGCCTTGTGTGAGGAACTACATATGGATTGATGTGCCTCTGCCAATCCATCTGGATCTTCGACCTGGCCAATATCCGTGACTATTATGTTTGATGAAATGATAGAAAACTTGAGACAACACTAGACACTTACTGAAAGCAAAACGTTGGGAACTGGCTTGGTCATGTATGACTCTCGTGATTTGAACCGAGGTCAAATGGACTCGTGTCAACAGCCTCGAGGCAAATATATCCGTCGTGAATGGCACAGAAAAAAAGGAAACATTTTTTTCCGATTATTGCCGGAGACACCCAAAAGGAAACTTATTAAATTTAAATATTTCTTCAGTAATTACGAAATTCAATTTAAATGATACTATCACAAGTATCAAGATGTATAAATAGATTATATAGAATGGCCCACGAACAATGAATGTCTTTGACCCGTCTCTAGGAAACTTTGTAAGACTAGCTCTTTCAAACAGTTTTCCTTGTAACTTCTCGCAGTGTTGAGGCTCTCAGCATTCACAGTTTAATCTGTAGAACTACACTACTCTCGTAGGATATTTCGACTCAACAAATGAACTTGTGTACCTTGTACTGTTTGTAGGAGATTCCCTACTCACGAATCAACACGGTAGGATGTAAGATGTGGGTGACCACTATAGGCTGGTCTGGTAATCCTACACCAGGCAGTGAACACTCAATACTTTTGTATAGGAGATAAATTTACCGTTTCGAAGCCTTATTCATTACCAACTTAACAATTATACTCACTACAATATGAAATAAGAATAATTATTATCAAATGGCAGATATCATAAATATATGTTGGTAATAGAAAAAGCCTCGAAACTGTGGGGGGTAAAGAGTGTCCACCGTCTGTCCTACACCAGCTTACAAATTCTATTTGTAGTCGACAACGAAGGCTAGGAGTAATTTGTACTCCTGGTTGGACTGTGAATGCCTAACCTAATAGAGAACTACTATCAGTTTTTTATAACTATTTGTCGCGGAAGTGCTTTCTTGTATTGTTTGATGTTTTTTCATGTTATTTGAGAACCTATTAAATGCAGCATAAACTTAAAAGTAGTCTTTAATATGACAAGAATTACTGGCTGACCACTAGATGCAACTCCACATCCAAATTACAGAAAGTTCCTTGGAACCGTTTTTTTTCAGAACCCTTCCTCATTTTCAGGATGGTCCTTTCTCATTCGTTGAGGAACTCCTATGAAGTCCTAAATCCATGTTTTATATAACGACCAAACATTTGATCCAAAGATTTGGCCCAAAAATTGCAAGTTTTGTGCTAAACCCACCAAAATAAGTAAAAATTCAAAAATTCTGAACGAAAACGCTGAATTTTGCGCTAATTTATTGAAAATAAACAAGAATTTGCATAGATACTATTGAAAAATGGAAAATTTTGAGATAATTCCATTAAATCACACGAGACATTTCACAGATTCTGCTCAAAAATGGATAATTTTTCACTAATTTCATCAAAATAAATGAAATTCTCATTTATTCTCAAATATTCTTATCAAAAACGGTGAATTTTCAAAGATTTTACCCAAAAAACTGCAAGCTTTACGCTCAAAAGGGACAACATGAATTATCATACCGACTAATAAAAATGATAGGAACGCCACTGCATTTATGAAAAATTAAATGTAATTTACAAGAAAACTCGGCTGAATAATTTAGGGCCTGTTAGTTGGGGCTCTTGGTAAATTACTCTTTTTACTCATAGGGTAATACGCAACTGAATTCGAAATCAAAAGAATACAGCAAGAATCTACCAACACCATCCGATTAAAAAAACTAGCGCTATAATATGCACTCAGCGCTTATAGGAGTTACCCTTAATATAAGTATCCTGTAGAATTTATTCTACAGCGAGTTTTGAGGTTCTACGGAAAACAATCGTCATAACATCGAACATTCCATAGAGAAGGGACAGAAATAAAAGTTTTAAGAACGTATACGGTAACACCTCAGTAGTACCTTGGGGCAGTCAAAAAGGCAGTACACACATGCAGATCTCGAATCACTGCGACACTTGAGCCACCAACCCTGTATATGGGGCATTCCACGCCAAATCGACCACTTTTGAACCCGACTCCTTTCGATTTGGCTGAAACTTTTTTATCTCTTTCTACCCCACTGAAAACGTTTCTCAGAATGTTTTCAAAATTTTTCAGCCAACCCAAAAAAAGTTATGAATTTTAAAAAAAAAATGGCTTCTTTTTTGTTCAAAAATTCATAACTTTTTCAAAAATTGACTATATGTAACGTTTTTTTTTTTATCAAAATTTCCTTTTTTGAATGTAGTTTTCAGAAAAAAATACAAAAAAATTTTTCGATGTCATCTTCTATGAAATTTTTCAGTTTTTTCAGGAAAACCATCAATTTTTCAAAGTTCGCCATTTTTAATATATTTTTTTTTTGATTCTAAAAAAAACTTGGACTTATTCTGCATTTAATGCCGCTAAACACAGAGTGGGCCGACTTTGCTTTCTATGGGTTTTTTTCAATTTAAAAAAAAAATTGCAATAATTTCAGAAACCGAGCGTAGAAATAGACAAATTTGAAAACAATACTACTATGCGCATGCGCTCTAGAGTAATTCTACATTCGGTTTCTGAAATTCATAATTTTTTTTGGGTTGGCTGAAAAATTTTGAAAAAATTCCGCGAAACGTTTCAGTGGGGTAGAAAAAGATAAAAAAGTTTCAGCCAAATCGAAAGGGGTCGGGTTCAAAAGTGGTCGATTTGGCGTGGAATGCCCCATACATAGTAAGAATCTGGTGCGAATTATTTCTTAGTGGAAACGAGGACCTAGCGGTGAACGCGACTTTCACATTTTATCTAAAAAACGGTAGATCCTCTTGAATTTCTTAACCGTATACAGTCATCGCAACTGTATACAGATTTAAAAAAAAAACAATTGATAAAGAGTACTTACTGTAATCCTGGAAATGCATTAATATGGTCGCATGTACCGGTGATACAGCCAAATTTAATGTACGATCAGCTAATTCAATCTCTAAATCAACAATACCTAAATGATTTTTCCAACATAATGTACGACTACCTTTCAACGTTTCAAATGATTTCGTATAATTATCCATTTGTTGTATTAATTTACGATGTAATTCTAATTTTTCATCTTTAAATGCTGGCCAAAATTGTGCTGATACAATCATTGCTGATAATGGTAAATCATCTTCAATATAATTTTGATCTTGCTTAACATTTTGATTAATACGTTTTGAATCGGCTATATCTTTCAACATAACTTCACAATAATGTAATTGTGAATCACCAAAACGTAATTTTAATAATTCTAAATAACGTATCTCTTTTTCTGTATCACATGAATATTGTGATAATAAACGATCAGCTAATAATGTACGATATTCATTAACAAATAATTCTTTACTACCATAAACATTAACTAACATTGATATTATATCGCATGTACGACGTGATGTTGTTGTTGTTGTTGTGGTTGTTGTTGTTGTTGTTGTTATTAATGATTTATTTGATGATGTACCATCGACTGGATCAGGTGTCCAAGTTTCCCAATTCTCCATATCCTCATCTGGTGATGTATTCTCATCGATATGTACAGCTTCACCTCTTACCAATTCCTCAGCTAAATCGTTTGGACCTTCTTCAGTTAAACTACTAACAACACACCTAATAACAAATTTATTAAAATAAAACTGCATATTTTTGAAATATTCTTTTAATACCTGACCGTATCTTCACGACTCCTCAAATATTGATGTACCGGTTGTGTTATAGTTTCCAGTAATAATCCGGATGGATCTAAGATACGTAATGAACGTATTGCTGCCACATAAGCTGTTAACACATCTGATGTACTAACACCAGGATGTAGCAGTCTTGTTTCCATTGCTTTCTGTAAAGTTTTCGTTAAATGTGATTTTAAATCAGTTTTCGGTAAACAAAGTCGTAAATCTTCTAATGCCGGAAGTGATTCAGGATATTCTATAATTATATTAAATAATTGATCAATCATTATTTTAGTGAACGTATTATTTAAATAATTTGTCAATTTTTTATCCAATTCTTCCAAGAAATTACTCGAATTCGTTGATGAATAGATTTTTTTCAACCAAACGATCACCACACTCTGTAGCCACTGTAAAATATAACAAATTAAACATCAATATCAATATTATTATTATTATTATTAACTTGTTCCAAATTTTCTATATGAGAAGTATCAAAACTGTCTTTACAAACTTTCTGGATATGTGCCCGAATATATGAATAAATCAAATCGGTAATCGGTTGGCCAACTAATGGTTCCATTAGATCCATTTCACATAAATATTTATTTAATTTATTGAATTCACCCACACAAGAACAATCCGGTTTATCTTCATAACAAATCGAACATTCACTACTACAGGAATTTGTCGAATCATCAGGATCTTGCATTTTCAATAAAGATTCATAATATTTGATAATAAACTGTTGATGGTTAATTGGTAATTGTGATAATACTGTAGCACGACATATTAATCTCAATACTTGTTCCATATTTGTACAATTATAAATTGGTTTCGTAATATCAAGATCTTCTCTCATTCGATTCAATTGTTTCATGATTGGTTTTAATTCTGTAAAATTATAATATAAACAGTCAACAGCTTGTACAAATTGCGGATGATCTCTATTATATTCAACATTATCAGTTTTATTTAAATATGAGCTGAATTTTGGTATTATTTGTTTACGTAATTTATCTTCGACTTTTTTTATTATTAATTGTTGAATACTCTCGCCAATTTCTAGTGTTTTTATTAAATTTAAAGCATTATAAAATGTATTATCGTTTTTATTAATTTTAATATCTTGATTTGCATCATTTAATATTGGAAATGCTTCTTTAATTGTTATCCAAGCCGATTTATAATCAATGTTTGCCATTTTTCAAAAAATTTGACACACAATTATAGGTTAGAAAAACTTAACCCACAATCATTTATAGGGATTTTATTATTCTTATGTTACAAAATTGATTTCTTAGGCTAATTTTATATATTCTGGAACACTTCCCATAATATGCGTGCATATGATATGAAAAAAATAGATAAACTATGGTTAGGGCTGCCATGCAGTCCGGTTCTATAGAACAATCCAGTATTTAGGGATTCAAGTATCAAATTCCAATGAAAGGTCCGATACTAAGTCATAGAATTTCCCAACTAATGAAAATTGGTTAAAAATCCTAGAAATTGCATGTTTTTGCTTGTTTTGCTAGTACCACCACCACCACCATCATAATTTCTGCTATTTATTCTAAAAATTCAAGGTAAAAAGTCTTTCATATTAGCGCCCGCCAAAGTGATGACGTCAGTTGACAGTGTTGTTATGATATTGCATGGGATTGCTCCAAACAAATCAAAACATCCAAATAACCTCACCTAGGGTGGATTTCACCAACTTTATTTTAACGATTCGTTAATTAACGAACAACTATATAAATTTGATTGATTCGTTAAGCAAAATATCATTCCACCAACGCATTTATGCTATCAGTTTAGTAACTATAACCTAAGCCCTAGTAAACTTACTTTTTGCTTTGAATGTACGGGCTTAAGGTCGATTTTAACGTTTAAATAGAAGGCTCCCGCCCAGCAAAATGATCTCTAAAAGAGCTCTAAACGATATCTTGTTCTAGATTCTGATATCCGAAATAATACTCAAAAAGTTAACATAAAGAGGTCGGAAAGATATCTTATGCGCCACCTATACAGATATCTGTAAGACATCTATAGAAAGATATCGAAAAGATAACTTATTTAAGAGCTCTAAAAGATCTCTAATACAAGAACTCAAAAAGATACCGCAATTATGATGACTTTAAGATATCGTTTGAAAAAGTATTTAAAGAGTAGAGGTTTGAGGTTAGGAAAAAAATCAGATAATTATGTAAATGAAATTGGTTTTTTAACTTTTTAATTTAATTTAATTATTGATTGCACTATTGATAGTATAGTTCTTCCATTCACTAATGAAAGTAAAAAATACATAGATATTGAGAAAATGAAAAATGAAAAATAAAAGCAGAAGTACTAGTCAGCATCAATCTGGCACCTCCGATCTTTTCAATTTCTACAATTTGCAAAATCACAGAAATAAATAAACTGGTTCAAAAAAAATATTTTCTGAAAACACACAAAATTATGTTGTAGTTGTAGACGAAAATACTTACAAACTTTCAACAGCTATACAGAAGTCTGCACTCAAACAGAACACAGATAAGACTTCTCACATAAATATTGGTTGAAAATATAACAAGTTTTCAGAATAGAAAGAAATAGAAAGTGCTTTTAATAGAGATAACACTGTAACTATGGGACATATCTACTGCACATCTCCAAAAGATATCTTTTAGATCTCTTTTAATAGATATCTTGTAATAGTTATCTAATGGGCATCTTTCGCCAGAGTTCTAAAAGATATCTACAAAATGATATCATATAGATATCTTTCTGAGCTGTGTGCTGTACGGGCTACTAGATCCCTTTTTAAGAACGAAATTAGAAAATTACTGTTAAATTAAGAAAAAGTAACATGTTATCGGTATTTTCAATAACATTTGATCTATTTTCTTATTTGCCAATCATTAGGCGATAATTAATTCATGAAATCAACCTTATACGTCGTCTTCCGAATTTGACATATTTGATCCTCCATTTTTATAAGACAAAACGTCAGTTAAATTTGATTGATTCTTTAACTGGTGAATGTTGACCAATTAAATTTAAATGACAGTTCAGCGTAAAATGTATTTGTGAAATGTCAGATATGTAGTTTCTATGGTATTTAACTATAGTTAGCGTTATTTATTCCTTAAATCGTTTGGTGAAATCCACCCCTAATAAAGTTGATTTGTTTGGAACAGAATGCCATAGCAACACTGTCAACTGACGTCATCCCTTTCACAGTCTATTATAAGCTGTATTCTTTCGCTATGCTTAATTGGATCTAAACGCTATTAAACGCGTTCAATCGGATCAGGTTATGTATAAAATATATTATAATGTCCCACTTCATACTTCAATGTTTATCCTATAATGTCAACATTCCAGAATGTATAGAGTTTTGACACAATTTGTCATTTTTTGGGGATTTTAGTTATTCTAGGGATTTTTCAGTTTAATTTTATAACCTCCAAATAAAAATATGAAAACTATTTGAAAAAATTTAATTAAAATCTAATTATAATTTAAAATTTATAATGGAAGAAGCATTTAGAAAAGTAGTCGAACAAATATTCAACAATTGGACAGCACTTCAATTGGCTGTAACACATTCGTCTGCAAATGATAGCAAAAAAGTAAGGTTATATTTAAACGATGTACAAACAATATTTACACTTATTCCTTTTAGATTGCTTTAGAATCTTTAGATTACATGGTAAATTATTGCTTATATGAACCAAATGTTGATGTTACATTGATACAGGAAGCATTAGATGATATAATGGATGAAGAATTTGAAACAATCTGCGAAGATGGATCAACTCATGGTATGTTACTTCAATCATTATACCAAATACAAAAACCAATTGAGTATGCTTTTATAGAAATTGCAACGATATTAACGAAATTTCTCCAAATAATCCGTGATGGTAATACAGAATTATATGAGAGTGAATTTAACAAATTACCAACATCAAATGAATGGTTAATTAAATCACAAACAATTCCAAATCAATCACATAGAAATGTGGAAAATGTAGATAGTGATTCTGATGATGGTGAAACACCAATGGAGGAAGATTCTGAATGGACACAAGTTAAATCAAGACGTAAACGATAATTATTTACTTTGTTTTGTTTTTATACAAATAAATTATTCTAAGTCTTCTGGTGTTACTTTAACTATGAAATTTTGACCGTTTCTATATACAGTCATTGTTAAAGTTCGTGTCGTTAATTCGCCTAATATAGCATAAATGTCTTTAGCACCTTTAATCTCTTTACCATCGATGTGTGTAACGATATCCCCAGGTTGGAGTCCTCCACTACAAAAAATCATTGATTTATCAAAGTAATTTCGTAGATTCATTCCGAATTGTCTCACTTATAAGCAGGTGATCCAATAATAACTTTCCATACTAGAACACCACTTCTGATATTTCTAGGAATTCGTTGGTTTCTCTGTTGCAATTCAGCGATGATTTCTGGTGTTAACGTTAACATTGTTATACCCATATAGCGTTTTTTCGGTGTTTGATTACTTTTTTGTGTATTTCCAGCATTTGCTAGGAAATCTTTGGCATAATTACTTGGTATAGCAAATGATATACCAGCTGTAACTTTCATACTATTGATACCAATAGCTTCACCATTCAAATTCACTAATGGCCCACCAGAATTACCAAATGTTATAGCAGCATCTGTTTGTATATATGACATATTTTTACCACGTAAACCTAATTCATCTGAACCACGATGTGTTGAACTGACAACACCAAAAGTTACCGTATTACTCAATGCTAATGGACTACCAATAGCCACAACAAACTCACCAGGTCGTAAATCAGATGAATCACCCAATTTTATTGTTGGTAGATTCTTAACCGGTATACGTACTGTAGCTAAATCACTTTGCATATCAATTGTTTCAACAACACCAATATATATACGACCATCTGTTAAATGTACTTCAACTTTACTTGATGGTTTACCACTAACAACATGGGCATTTGTTAAAATCAAACCATCTTCTTTTATAATAAAACCAGAACCGTTTGATACAGTTACTGGTTTACCAGTGAAAAAATCAACATGTCGACTATCTTTTATTTCAATATAAACAACAGCTGGTGCTGAAACTTGAACAACATCAGCAACAAAATTGAAATTGTCTTTTTTATTATTTGAAATTATTGTTGCAGCTGATACTATTCTATTATTATCATCTTGATACAATTTATAAGCGAAATAACCAGTCGCAAATAGGGATAAATGTTTGAAATAAAAAGATTTCGTTCCATTGTTGTTGCTATGATTGCTGTCGTGGTAGTTTCTTTGTTGTTGTTGTTGTTGTGGGAAATTATAACTGCATCCTATACACTTCCTGTTATTTCTCGATACTAGAGAGAATGTTGTTTTCAAATTTTTCATAAGTGACATTATGTTGTTTCAAAATTATTTAAAAATATTCGATTTTAAAGAAAACTGACAATTATGGAACCATACAGGTGACTCAAATTCTGTGCGAGAGCGTGCGTTTTTGTGCACAAAGAACGTTCGTTTACTATACTCGAGGGTTCGCGCATAACTTGAGCTATAATACAATAATACAATGAAATTCAATAAATTCCAACATTTAATTATAAAAAAAGACAATTTTAATTACAAACAAAAATAGAAAATGTAAAATAGATTGTGTTCGTTTGTGTACGGTGCATTTATTCGAAACGCTCAATTGTTGTAACTTTAGCCACAACGAACCTGTCAACAACTTAACCTCAAAAATCAAATCACGTTTAGCGCGCCTTGTGCGTGTTTTATTTGTGTTAAGAACAATAAATTCCCATTATATTATAGTGATGAAAAATGTATAATTTTAAGAACAATTTCAATTCACCGCAATCAAAAAATTCACCAAAAAATAAAATGAAATACAAATTGAAATTTAACGATATTTCCGATTCAGTACAATCTAGTGCTGATGATTTTGAATTTTCCAATTATACAAATTACAATAATGATGGATCATTTCAAGATAATACATTTAATTATGAAATGGGTGATATAAAATCAGAAATTGATATTGTGGATCATGAATTGCCGGTAATCAAACAAGAATTAGAAACAGATTCGAGTTCATCAAGTCCTAAACGTAAAAAGAAGAAACATAAAGAATCAACTGTTGATTATCGATTAGATAATTATCTGGATCAAGTGCTTAATAATATAGGTAAGAAACATGTAATTTATAAAGCTTTATTGAGTAACTCCATCAAATTCCAGATAGAGAAGATAATGGATGTGAGGTGAAGATGAAGAAGTCTAGAACACATTCTGAATCGGACAGTCAAAATGGGGATCATCAGAATCATAAAAAAGACAAGAAGAAACGTAAGAAAGATAAAAAACTACATGAGTCAAACGATGATAATCACAGTTTAGAAACAGAAACTGATTGTAGTTTATCTAGCGAGAAATCTAAGAAACATAAAGAGTCGGGTGTATTTTTAAACAGTGAAACAGATAATAGTGCCTTAGATAACAGTTTATCGAAAAAGAAAAAGAAGAAGAAGAAACAGAAAGGTTAGTCTGTAGGATTTAAGAATCCTTCATACCAACGGTGCGGGAGACGAAATGTGAAATACGCTTCCAGCCCATTTCAGCCGCAAACATGCCGATCAGTGGCAGATCTGTTGAAAGTGCTATTTTTTCACCGTTTCAGTCATTCTTCCTTTCACCAGCTTTGCCATCATTATAACAGTTGATAGTTGTACTTACCGCGTTCCAAAATAACACGAGGATTTCCCGGCGCAGCAGTGAGAACAGATAGTAGGAGAGCCAACAACGGTTTCATTTAAGTCATTTTATAACGCAGAGTTTTAGACGGAGGACCTATATAATTATTGAATTGTGTACATACCTCTCACCTGACACGTAAGGTAAATAGGTAACCGTAATAGTAACACGGCTGGAATTTTTATTGAAGCAAGTGTACCATGTGTGGATCACACTTGCAAAAATCTAGATCTCAATTCTATTGCTAACATCCTTAAAAAAAATATTAAAATGTTCGATTTTCATCCAAAACGTTGGTTTCAACAGACGGGTGCGGAATGAGAGGTAAGTATAGTCGAAACAGTCAAAGATCTGGCAACGCTGGGAAGAAGTAACTTTTCTCTCTCATATATAGAAAGAGATAAATACAGCTTACTGTCTCTACTCTACATATGCTGGGATGAACATAGCGTTGCCGAACCTTCGACTGTTTCTACTATACCTGCCTCTCATTCCGCACTCCTCTATTGAAGCCCATGTTTTGAATGAAAATCGTACATTTTAATAATTTTTTTAAGGGTGTTAGCAGTGGAATTGAGAAGGGTTATCTACAGATAGTACACTTGCTTCAATAAAAATTCCAGATGTGTTACTATTACGGTTACCTATTTAGCTTACCTGTTAGGTGAGAGGTATGTACCTTCGAGGTTCAGGTGCTAGACCCTTATCTATACACGATTCAGTAATTATAAGTCCTACGTCTAAAACCCTGCATTATAAAATGACTTAAATGAAACCGTTGCTGGCTCTTACGAGTAAACCTTACGAGGTGGAAACTCCCGATTTTGATGATTTTTGGTATATAGATAGAGAAACTCATTCTAAGGGACACGTGTTTTGCCGTTCGTGCCCGTTCGCAAGTTTAAGGGAAAAATGGGGGTTGAAGTTCACCCTGTAAAATCAGTTTTTCCCAAATATCTTTAAAACGGCTTAATATTTTTTGACCATTCAAACACTAAATAATAGTGACACCCGAGGGCTATAATATTACAAAAACCAATTTTCAATGACTTATTTAAGGGTGAAACTATAAGCAAATATGTCATTTTTTTGTGTTTTTTACCGTTTTCTACCCTATGGCCAAGTTTATGAACCTGGAATTTTGTGTAAGAACAGCACATTCAAGAATAAAAGCTACCTGTTTTTGGAATTTTCCATATATTTGATAATTAAGGGCGAAACAAGTATTTAGGGATGAACGTTTGGGGGTGGATTTTGACTAATTATAAAGGTATAAAATTTTGATTTGCCGTTTATTATAAACAATATTGAAGGTGCTTTTAAGTGATGTATGTATCATTCGCTACCCTTGGTATCAACCCTTGTGGAAAAAAAGGGTGTTGATCTATGAAAAATTTTCACTTATTTTTTCGATTTAATGACTTTATGTTGTTTAGTTCCTTGTATTGAACGATTTTAATAATAGATTCACAAATACTGTACTTACTTTTATTAAAAATTTATTGCCATCATATGTCTACGCTTCCATGGTAGAATACTGTAAGTAAGAAGGGAATTGAATCAAGTGTTCGAAACAGAGGTTCTTTTGACACCATCGACAAGTAATCATTGCAGGTTTCGCCGCAAATGACCCACACAGACGATCTGTACGTTGTACATTGAATGAAAAATGGTAAATAGTAAGTTTGTTTTACGTGCCTATATCTTCGTATGTATATGGAGTACCTATGTAACAAATTACATTGATATATTTTTGAAAAGATGACTACATTGTAAGTGGAAATGGTAATAAGATCTTTCTGTAGGTAAAATTCAGTAATATACAGCCATTTAAATAAAAATAATAAAAAATTTTGTATGGGATAACACCCCTTTATTTAAGGGTTGTACATTTTACAGTAAGGGTAGTGAATGATACATCATTTGAAAGTATGTTCAGTATTGTTTATAATAAACAGCAAATCAAAATTTTATACCTTCACAATTAAGTGGAATTCACCCCCAAACTTTCATCCCTAAATACGTATTCCACCCCTAATTATCAAATATATAAAAAATTCCAAAAACAGGTAACTTTGCTGTTCTTACACAAAATTCCAGGTTCATAAAGTTGGCCATAGGGTAGGAAAGGGTGAAAAACCCAAAAAAAATTACATATATTTGCTTATAGTTTCACCCTCAAATAAGGCATTGAAAATTGGTTTACGCAGAATAATAGCCTTTATGTGTCGCTATTATCTAGTGTTTGAATCGTCAAAAAATATTAAGCCGTTTTCAAGATATTTGGGAAAAACTGATTTTGCAGGGTGAACTTCAACCCCCATTTTTTTCGTTAAACTTGCGAACGGGCACGAACGGCAAAATACGTGTCCGTTAGAATGAGTTTCTCTATCTATATACCAAAAATCATCAAAATCGGGAGTTTCCACCTCGTAAGGTTTACTCGATAGACTAAGAATATCCTGCAACGTAACTTCGTCCCGCGTTGGTGTGAGGAATCCTTAAAACAGAGGCAATACATTAAAAATATCATTAATCATTTATAGATGATCTAGATGGAACCGATAGAGAACATTTGGAAGAAACCAATAATCATGAAAATACTAATGGAAAATTAGAAACACATATGAATAATGGTAGTTTGTCTGCAAGTTCTCCAACTAAATCCGAAAAGAAGAAACGTGAAAGTAAGTAAAATTTAAACAAATTTACAATTAATTCCCTTATAAAAATATAAATATCCAGTGAGAATAAGTCTTCGGTTGACTTTCGTACCAGAAATCAACGACCAAAATGAAGTAGATCTCGATTGTAAAAATAAACATATTTCAAATCAAAATTTAGGTAATAATAATAACAATAATGATAACGGGTAATCTTTACATCGATATTATATGATAATCGTTTAAGTTTATTGAACATAAACGGTTATCATATATAATGTGTTGGAAATTATAAAATTAAAAAAGGTAGTAATTGAAAATTACAATTAAAAATTTATAATTTAGCAAGTGAAGATAATTGTGAAAATAATTTAGAAAATAAATTATCAGAAGACAACGTTGACGATTTAAAAAAGGAAAAGAAGAAGAAAAAGAAGAAGAAGAAGGAAAAGGTAGATGGAAATGGAATTGATACTGTTGAAATGAATCATGATCAAAATGAAATTGAATTGGAAACAAATTCATTGAATATTAATGAAATAGATACAGATTTACATCCGATGAAGGCAAAAAAGAAAAAGAAGAAACAAAAAGGTAAGGTAGAGGTGATTAAAACGGGCTTAAATACCGTGCAATATTAGGATTTTAGGCAACATCGTATTAAAACCTAAAGGGGGCAGTATTCGTGCTTTATTGGAATTATAACATCTACAGCCTCCTTTATGTGCAAGAATTCGTTATTTTAAACTAAATTAAAAATAGGTCCTCTGCTGTTTGCTATACGGAAACGCATTTTCAGAATTTTTTGGATAATCATTTGATAGTGGAAGCACCACCCTACTTCTGCAGGTGATAGAGTCCCGTTGCCTAGATGGGTTAATTTGCATAATATGTGTCCGGAGGTTTCATTGTCCGATCCATATAGTCTACATCTCTCACTGTCTGATTCGCCAGGTTTTTTGAGATGCTATCTTACTGGCCATGCCTAGTTGAAAGTTCCGTTACAAGTCCTAGTTAGTTCGTACTTAATTCGAGAAATTTTCTAGCATTTTTAAGCAAATAGTCAATAAACTTCTTTACTTATCGCATTTATAGATAATGCCTCCTATAGCTGAAGCATGATTATGCTCCATTTCCACCCAATGATTTCCTGACTTCTGTGGATTTTGGCTAGCCCACAGAATAGGACCTATGAATGTAGCCATAGCAACAGTTCGGCTATTTTGTTTTCAGCAAATTCCTGATGCTATGGCGCCCATGGAAGGTTATAGGCAGACCTAAACTCACCGTCACAAAGTTTCACTTTATGCTACGATCAACTCTAATGTGGACAGTGACTTTCGTCTATCGTGACGAATTATCGTTTTACGACATAATAATTATCTTTATCAGACAGTCAAGTTTTTCAACACACATCGAAAGAAATTAGTGCTCTAAAACTGCAACTGTCTGGTCAGATTTGCAATGTTCACCCACTCTATTGTTCTCTTCTTATTTTTTTTTCCCTAATTTTCAATTGTAAAATTAAGTAATCCTTTAATTGTAAGTACACACCGTATAGCGCTCAATTCGTACATTTTTTAAAAGACGCCACAAACTTCTTGTCGTTCATGAATATTCGCTAATGTAATTGTCGTGCATCAGTTAGCACGTTGAGTATACACATAAAAGCTTTGACCGTGGCATAAAAAGCTATGAACGCAAAGGAACCATCATTTCATTTCTCTATTACTAAGTCTTTGATTTGGACTTAGCGAGCCCACGAACCCAAGCTGGTCTTACCATTGACCGAGTTCTATAAGACTGAACTGGTTCCCGAATATGCGGCTAATTATACCAACTGGTACCACGTGGACCAACATGTAGCAATGGTTGAAACACCGTGCAGAGTAAATAGACAGGGTTTATCCTCGACGCTTTGCTCTATAGCAGTAATCATGGAAATTGCAGCTGTATGAGAAATCGATAGGCAGGTAATGCCTGGTGACGTTTATCAGGCGTTCCTGATCCCGTGTGATTTGAACCTAACGGTATGTAAAACTCTTCCGTGTTGTTGCGTCCGAAATCAAAAAAGCACATTTCCGTTCTAAATTTTTTGGGAATGTTCAATATTGTCTCCCAACCTTTTTCTAACTTAATTACGGTTATATTAAAGTGTAACAATGTGTAACTTTAACTATAAATTAATTACTGTCGAAATGATCGACTTTAATTTCCCCGTTATTTCATCCATTTGTAGAAAAAGAACAGGAGAACGTTGATAATCTGTCGAATTCTAATATAGATCAGGATCCGGATGATGATATTGAAAATCAATCCAAAACACCGCCAACTGCCTCAAATTCAATAATTGAAACTGAGACTCAAGATGATAATAATGATGATGATGATGATGATGCGATGAAAAATGAAACATCTCCAATTGCTTCAGATTCAAATATTGAAATTGAAACTCAAACTGATAATAATGATGATGATGATGATGATAAAAAGAAAAATAACGAAATATCTTCACATAAAAATTGTTTTGAAATGAATTCAAGTGATGATGATGACAGTGATGTTGAATATAAAAAATTAAGAAAATCAGCGTATGAAAGTCCGAAGGAAAATAAAATAAACAAATCTAAAAAGAAAATAAATATAATATCAAATAAGTTATTAAAGAAATCACCAAAAAAGGAGACTACTATAAATAATTTTCGAAGAAAATCATTGTTTGCTCAAAGATATGAAGGATATTCATCAAATGATGAACATGATGCACATCTTAAACCTAAAGTTGATCATAATACAACACTTGAAGATGTACTTGAACAAAGTAATGAAATTGATGATGATAATGATTTACTTGAGGTTATTTATTTAACTATTTTATTACTTCATTCATTAATGGTAATTTTTCTATTTTTTAGCAATTTGGTAATGAAATAAATGTAGTGATTCCATTTAAAGTACCACAATTACATAAAATTGAATCACAACTGAGTGACCCTTTAAGAAATAAAAGGAAAGAAGAAATCCGTTCATTAGGGTTTAAATTAAAATTGGGACCTTTTTCAAAACAAGAAGATGAGTTAATTTTAACAAATTGGAAGGATTTCTGTAAGGTAAATAGAAATAAAATTAATTACTTAAATAATTAATTAATTAATCATTAGTTATTTAATTTTAATGATAGACACATGATGTACCTGAAGATCCTAGACCTTTTATTAAATTAAATATATTGAAAAAAATAATGTCGAATGAGGATCGTTTAAATTTCGGTAGATATTTAGCAAGAAATTTAAATGATAGAATTTTATATTCCGTTTATGGTCGATTTTGTCGATTAATGGAAAGGAAAACTAAAAGATACGGCAAGTAAGGAAATAATACTTTTTAATTTAATAAAACAAAATGTTCAATATTAAGCAACATTTTAGGTTCACTCGAGAAGAAGATCGTATCATTCTTGATTATTTAGGACATACAGATGATAAAAAACCATATGTAAAACTTGCTAAAATCTTAAATAGAGATAGTGGTTTAATACATAAAAGAGTGAAAAAATTAAAAACTAATATAGGTTAGATTTATACAGAGTTAGTCATTTGGAGCTTCAATTTCTAAATTTTTTAGAGAAACGAAACAAAAACCCAAGGATAGAGAGTACTCTATATACAAAAATTATCAAAGAATCACCACAGCTGAAACTCCGGAATGTGTAGATTATGACAAAAAAAAATCGTTTTCAAAAATCGTCATTTTCATTGAAAAAAAAATCGAATACTTTTCAATGTTTCGTATTTTAATTAAATTTAACTGACCTACTTCTAGGGGTGTTTGCACTATTTATCTTGCCTTAACATTGAATTTATTGTCAGATGTGCTGACGTGTGCATCAATTCATTTGAAATACGTATTTTTTATCTGTTTTTAAGTGTGTGGGCGATGTTTCCATTAAACCATCGCCAATTGTTTACTTCAACGCTTCTCCTTATCATTACTAGTCTATTCAAACTGAAATATACGCCAACAAATCTCAATTTAATCACATATGATTTAAAACAGCCATTGATCTGTTTACAAATCGAATTTCTATTTAAATTACGAAAAATTTGCAATCTTCCTCGATTGATTTTTCTTCAACGAAAATGACGATTTTTGAAAACGTTTTTTTTTGTTATACTCTACAGATTTCAGATTTTTAACTGTAGTGGTTCTTTGTATAGGTTCTGAGAGATCTTGACGGGTTTTTTTCAATTTAGCAACGTATTTATCGATAAGGCCCATTTTGCTATCAAGTCATTTTTAAACAGTACTCTTTAGCCTTGTGTTTTTGTTTCGTTTCTCTAAAAACCATGCAAACTGTAGCTTCAAACGACTAACCCTGTATATAAATGTAGAATTATTCAATTATTTAATTAATTCGATGTATTTTATAGAAACAGACTCACAAATCAAATGGGATAAAGAATTGCTCGAGGATGTTGTTAAAAATTTATTAAAAGTCACTGGAACAAAGAATGTTGAAATATTTAAAGAGCGAACAATAACATTTAAAGAATGGGAGAAAATATCGGAAATAATGAAAATACCACCATTAAGATTAAAATATGCTTGGGAGCATAGAATCTATCGAGAATTGTTCTTTGAACATGCTGAAACTTCAACTGCTGAAATTCGAACGAAACTCATTCAGAAGTATTGTTTTTATCTTTAATTAATGTAATTATTTTATTTTATTATTTTAAATTCTAGATTATATGATATGAAAGTTACTGATTTTCGTACAATTAATTGGAATGAAGTGGCAAAAGATTTTGACGGTCTTAGTGCCGCTAATTTATGTAAATATTTCCATAATATTTTACAATATCATGTACCAAGGAATTATCATGATCAAGCTGAAGGTAATAATTTTATTACATGTTTACAAATATTGTTTATAAAATTGTTTTAAATTTTTAGAATGTTTAAATTACTTGCAAAATCAACTATTGTCTTCATTTCAATTTGCCGAGAATAAATTTAAGAAAATCTATTTAGAGATTTGATTGAAGCTGTTTGCTTTTCTTTAGTGTAAATATATTTCATGAAATGGATTTATAAAAGTTGGTGAATTTATTGAAATAAAACAATTTGTAAACCTTTAAGTTTCTTGATTTTTTTTTAATTGGCTATTACGACATTCGGTCTAGCGAGTGTCGCTATATAATTACTAATTACTCAAGTGTGGCTATTATGAGCACGGTGAGATCGATGAACTTCACCTGTTGCAAGGGTGGACCACATGGTATTCGACGAGCCAGACCGACCGGCAGTAGGCTTATCGAGATCTACTTTGGCTTGACTTTCTTTTTGCTATTTTGCTGGAAATTTGTCCGGCATCTTTGCCCGACCGGCGTGTGTGTGAAAGCGTTCTTAAAGTGGGTTCCTAAGGTAATTAACATGTGACTTGTATCTCGATTTATTGGTAGAGAATATTACGACGAAAATTCCAATCAAAGGCGAAATTCTTATCAATTGGAACCTGATTCGGAAGTTATGGAGCAGGATCAAAATAAGATTAAATCGTCGTCTTCTGCTTTTTTCTTCTCTTCATTTTTTGTTTGGCCTGTTATCTTCAGGTTTTTCGGTTTTCTGAATCGAGGCATAGATTACACGTTCCTAAGGCCGACCCTATCTGCTGTGGAAATTACTTGTTATATCCGTGAAAATTTCTAAATACAATCGCTTCAGGAAACTCGATTCATACTTCAGACGTTAAACTACTTGTAAGTTATACGCAATTTGAACCTGCCAACCGCTAGGGCGTTTTCACAAAAACACACAGACACACACAGACATCGGTGTTTTACCGGCGCCGGCTCCGACTCATTTTTCATACACACACCGGCATTATCCGTGCCGTCGTAGTGTGCAAGACAGAATGTATTCCAGTAGCTGGGGGCAACGTATTCTGTTAGTAATGTATCGGTAGCGGTAAAATAAAATTTCTACGCTCAGCCGTCGTATTTTACTCATTTCCGTTAACTTCACCTTTATCTTTTCAGTAACAAACACCAAATAAAAAATTTACTGGCTGGCACCGGTGTGTGTGAAACCCGGCATAAGAAAACACTGTCTTTAGATTGCTGGAGTTCAGAACGGCACTTTTGCCGTGCTGTCGTGTATGTGTGTGGAAGCTCTACTTTGATAACATTGGACTCGGTACCGGTGTCTCCACCGGTTTTGCCGGTATGTGCGACACGACCTTAGTGGAAAAAAAACCTGCTGTGTGTGCCCCCCATAGTTTTTGCTATTTAAGCCGTCAATATGAAACCGTTAATCGGAAATCCTAAGCTTAATTGAGTGTTGAATCATTAAAACAATGTACTGTCCACGTCGGTCGATATGTAACTGGTTGAAGGCAAACAATTTGATTTTCTAGCCATTCAAACAGTGAAGGATTTAGGCCTAGGCCCGCGAAGCCCGGTCCTAGGGCGGCAAAATTTGGTAAATGCTAAAAATTCAAAACTGAATGAGTTTTCTGTCGATTATGAGAAGAATTTTTATTGCTTTTTCTCTCACTGTTACTACTCAAAAATGTTATATACAGGCTAACACACTTCATCTAGGAACATAGAAGAAACTACAGGTAATAGGACAGTTTTAAGAGTAGGTAATCTTACAAATATTCTACGAGCTATCTCTTTTCAGTCTACAGGAAGGCTATAAAACTGTTTCAATTCTTGTAGTTTCTCCTACGTTTCTAGATGAAATGTTTCAACCTGTATACTATATTTTCTGACACTATAAGAAAGGCGGCACATCAGAGCAGGCCTAGGGCGACATCACAACCAAATCCGCTCCTACATTCAAAACTTTTATAACACTTCCTTATTTTGCATTACATTTTTATTTTTACAACTACAGATACAAATCATTCGAAACCGCTCGTTATAACCGAGATGTATATGAGAATATACTTGTTATAGACGCATCTTTATATACAAAACACGTGACGCAAATCTAAAAATAAATAATTAAACCGTTAGTTATGAATTATTCCGTTAATAGTGGAACGATCTGATTATATACAGGTTTTTTGCTTCATTCTATAAATGCAATAATGAATATGAAACAATTTCTCCATACAATTTGATTTATATTTCATTAAAAAAGTACAAATTATGATGATACTTTACTTTTTTGTTTTTTAAGTGATTTTTGTTTGGCTTGTTCATACAATGGCATCAATTTACCTTCTTTTGCTAATATCTTTAATATTTCAACAATTAATGGTAAATAATTATGTTTACGTCTGATATTCTCAATTTGATATCTCTGTCGTTTATTATCTTCCTCTTCAATAAGTAAACGTAAACGTGCCAATTCAGCTTGTTGTACATCCGTCTCCATACCAGCTTCATCTATCTGTTTCTGTATATTATCTATTTGTTTTTGATATAATGTTTTTCTATCGCTTACAATTGCCATTAAATTAAAATGAATTTCACCTTCGTTGTATCTGTAATTTGATAATCAAAATCAGTCGAATTTGTTTAAATTTAATTAATTAATACGCTTCTACCGTTGTATACGTTTCTCAATAATTGGCCTAACAATCTCAATCCAATCTGCATCATTACCAACAGGTCCTAAATCGATTGGACCACCTTTCAGACCATCTAATTCATATAAACGTCCATCAATTGGTACGTAACTAATAAAATGAAATGCATCATCACTTTTTTGATTAATTGATGGATCAAATTCGAATAATTGTTGACGTGCAAATGAATTATGTACTTGTCGTATAACTGGTGAATTACTAATTGTTAATCCTTTCATATTAGCATCAAAACCTTGACAAAAATCTTTCAATTCAGTTAATGTATGACCTAATTTTAAATCAGCATGACGACAATTCAATAAGACACTTAAAATTGCCTGTGTAGCACAAGCATTTTCTATAACTTGTTTTGCAAAAAAGATCTTCTCTAAACGACTATCTTGCACCAATGAACCACTAGGTTCATCATCTTTTGTCCATTTAAACAAAAATATCAAACCATGTATCGGCCTACAAAAAAAATCACACAATTAATTTACAATTGAAAATTCAGTAAATTTATCGAGAATTACTTCAAATTTTCGAATTGTTCTGAATCTAAACTCCATAATTCCTCAACTTGTACACCTTTTACACCTGAAAATATCAATTTTATAAACATAATCTAGCAAACATTAATAAACCTACCAAATTCACGAATTAATTCGGTAAAAACACCTGGATCACTCTCAATTAAACACCAATTACCTGCACTTTCAGCCATGATAATAACGGAATTTAATTAAAAAAATAAATTATTAAAAAAGTTGTTATTCATCCGAAAATAACCTCAAATTAATAAAATTTCTGCACTCTCATATTAGCTAGAAAATGTTACCAACTTATTTATCGCTTGTATTTTGTATTATGGAAAAATCCACTAAAATCGAGTCACTATAATAGTCGACCAAACCTATAAACTACCAACAATACACTAGTGTTCAATACAAACATTGTAGTGGTTGAGTATAAACAAGAAATACCGCCAAAATTGCTTCTACACTACTCACATATTTTTATAGTCTTATTACAATAAAATCACAGATAATTGCGGTGTTTCTTTTGAATTATTCGATAATTTGTCGATAAATTCGCTGGAAATTCGTTATATTCTAATCAAATATATACGCGCAACTTTATAGTTGGTAGTATTGTTTTGGTGATCTGCCAACTTCACGCTTGTCTGTTAAGAATGCGTCAACTGAGTCAATTGACAGATTTTTATATTGAAGAAATGTGCAGTTAATTTAAATTAACCATTAAATAGTAACAAGTTATATAGATTATATTGTTATTATCATGTTATCTATTATTAAACAATTAAATAAAGTAAGTAAAATTCATCAATATAATGGTGTAATCTATTGTTTTTTATCAAAGTTGTACAATCTCCCACTAGTGCGCCATTTTTATTGTGTTATTTAAAAAATCACCAAAACTGACCCATACGTTGAAAAATATTAATATTAATCGATTGTTCAGAATAGTTCAGTTATTTGTGGTAATTTATATAATTTCCATTATATACAAATGAATGATTTTGGGTGTTTATCAAACATAACCAAATAGTTACCTTTTGTAATTGACCTCTAAACAAACAGTTTTTTAAAATCAAAAAAATCATGTTTACAGGTTTCATGTGATTGTTGGTGTATTGTAAAAAGTTAATAATAATGAATTCACATCGTAATAAAACCAACATAATGCCGATTATCGAAATTGATGATGATATAATTGATCTAGGTAACTGTATTTGTTATTTGTTTTGAATTAATGTTATATAGTTTGTTTGTTTGTTTGTAGATGGTCAAGAAAAAACACCAGAAGAAGTTGTTTATGAATGGGATGCAAAAATTCGTAAACAAATCAATGAATATTCAATTGTTGCAAATGAGAATATTTTAGTTGAATTTATGAAAGAATATCTAAAGTAAGTTGTTCTAATTTCGATGATTGAACCAAATAATTGAATAATCAAAGTAGTCGGATTCTTGCGATGTTGTTTTGTTTTCTAATTATTCAATTTTCTTAATATTTGTGAGATACAAGGCAAATAGTATTAAATTTTTATCTCATTCTAAATATAGTTGTGGTTATTCTCAAACAATAAAAGAATCACCGTAGAAAAACAAATCATACAGGTGAAACATTAGAGAATCGTATTTCAGATGAACGTAGGCGGCTATGAAACAATTGCTATTCCAAATTATCAAGTAGTTATTGGTTTTGCTTGTTTTCTTTGGATTATTGTGCTTTTTATACGTGGAGAAAAGCTTTACAAAATACATTTCACACATTTTGTTCAAAAAATCCAATAATTGTTACAGAAATCAATATTACCAACAATCATTTGACAAGTTGGAATAACAATTGTTCCATAGCACACTGCGTTAATTTTCAGTATAACTTTGTAAATTGGAGTAACAGTTCCATGGCACACTGCGTTCATTTTTAGTATAGTTTTGTAAGGTGGGATTTTTGAAAATAATTTTAGCAAATTAATGAATTTGGTTCTATCACTATTTTGTACTTGTATTTTTGAAAAATATTAAAATATTTTCAATATTATAGATCAGTGGAAGATATGGCCAGAAATTATGAAGATAATGATTCATTTCGTCGTAAAGTCTTATGTCATACATCGTTCTTCTATTCATATTTTACCGAATTAAAATGTTACACAATTGATAATTATTTAGATATAATGGAAGATATATTATGTTTATATTGTAATTTAGAATTGAAAGTGATACGTTCATTAAAACGTAAAGATTCAAATAAACGTGAATATAAAAGACGGATAGCATCAGTATGTCGACGAATTATACATGTATTAACTGTTTATTTATTAGAGAAAAATGATCATATGTTGCATGTATTAATTAAATTAAATAATAATTATAATTCTGAATCATGTATTAAAATTCTAAATGTTCTATATAGGTGAGTATTGTTGTTTGTTATTGTTTTGATTTTAAATAGTTTTTTATTTTGCAGACATTTTCTAACAGAAGTACCTGTCACAAATATGAATGATGAATCGTTTTGTCGAACATATATATTATTTCAAAAATGGAAACAAATACGTAAAACAGACGAATGGCAAGAAATGGATGAGACAATGTATAAAATGTATAAACGTAATGCTGATTCAATACGTACAAATGATACATTAAGACGATTATTAATGCCAACATGTCAATCAACTGTTGATGTTTTATTACAATTATTTCGTCCAGTACGTGATATATCAGATGCATATTTTAAACATATTAAAGAAAAGAAAAATATCGATATTGATTATATTGATTTTCGTATTGATTTAGGAGAAGATGATTTAAATCTATCAGTTAATGTAAAAAAAATCGAAAATTATTGTTGCATATTTTATTAATTTTATTTTAATTTTTTATCAACAGGATGATGATCATGATAATAATAAAGAAAATGAATGTGAAAATGATGAAGTTGAATTTATGAGAGCTTATAAAGAAGTTGAACAAAATATGTCGACTTTAATACGTAATTCTGATATTAATAAAAATGTTGATTTTATATTACAGACAAAAGTTAAATATGAACTTGAAGATGATGATGTTGAATTTATTGGATATTCAGTTTTACCACCTGCACAACAACAACAAAAACAAACTAAAGAATTATTTGTAACAGATGAGGACTCGCAAAATTCAAACAATCTTAATAGTAATAATAGAGTAAGTTTTGTAAGAATCATACAAGAATACCTCGATTATCGCGGTTCTTTTTACCACGAAAAATGTCGCAATAATCGGGATAAATGGATTATTAAGGTGGTTTTCCACTAAAAAGACAAAACAAAAATACACCACAAACTCGTGTAGCTTTTTACAGATTTTGAAGATTGGAGTTTTCTGCGAAAGTAGCTGTTTTTGTTCTTCGAGTTTCGTTCGAAAGCGGTACGATCACAGAGTTACGGCGTGTTTATGAACTGTTAGGTCGTTTTCACACACACCAGCATTTTACCGGCTCTGGCTTGTCGAGATCCACTTTGACTGCATTTCTCGTTGAACGAGATCGGGCCGACATTTTTGCCGTGCCGGCGTATGTGTGAAAGCTCTCATTTAATTACATAGCTCCGGCTCCGGTTTTGCCGGTGTGTGTGAAAACAACCTTACAGTATAGTGCAAACAGCGAGTTGCAAGTTAGTTCGATTTGCGTTTCAATTTCTTTGTAATACAGCGATATAGACAAAGCAGTAGAAATAAAATTGAAATTGATTAGAAAAATAATTGTCAAGGTAGTTGGACGAAATAGAAACTCAACAATTATGCCGACAGTTTCGCAACTTTATTGTTGCCGCTTCTTCAGGACTAATTGTCAAATTGTTGTGTGTTGTTTGTTTCTCGGCACGTGCTGTTATTTTGATATTCGTGATATTAATTGTTTGTTTTACTGTTTAAATTAGTAGTTTTTTGTTATTGTCAATTGATTGCAGGGCCGAAACAAGGGAAAATTTGGGTATAGACAAATCGGGTTTTTAGCGCCCTTTTCAAACATAAAAAAATAGAAAAAAATTAAAAATATTGGAATACTCATATAATATATGAGATGTTTTTTTTATGGCCCTGATGAGACTCAATGTCGTATGAAAATTTGCTATTCCACAGAATTAACGCCTTGTCATCCCAATTAAGAAGTTTTTATAAAAAATTTTGATAATTCTGTAAATGAAGGTGCTACAAGAGAAAATAGAAAATAGCACTTTTTGGTTTTCTATCGGTATAATTCGTAATTGATGAAAGATATCTTAATTCTTTTATTGATCTGTTAAATACGCAACTTTTCTTCCATTATTTACGGACGATTTCCAAAATAGCAATGTTAAATCACAATAAAAAACATCTTGTACACCTTGATCAATTTCCAGTCATATGCACTTCTTTAAGTATTTACAAATAAAAATAATGAATTGTAAACATGAATTTAGCGCCCCTGATCCGCTGGCACCCCTAGGCTGCTGCCTACTCTGCCTATAGCTAGTTTCGGCCCTGATTGATTGATTTTCATTATATTTTCATTTATTATATGCACCGAATGGTGGTTTCGTTATTGTGTGTAACTGATTATAAGTTGATTTCAAGTATTGCTGTTGTGGCACGTAGATGTGTCTTTACAGTTTTGTTGTTTTGTTATGGTTTTGATTATAATTTAATTTTTATTATTTGACAATTACCCCTGAAGAAGCGACAACAATAAAGCTGCGAAACTGTCGGCATAATTGTTGAGTTTTTATTTCGTCCAACTACCTTGACAATTATTTTTCTAATTCATTATCAATATGGATGATATAAGTAATACAGAATAAAATTGAAATTCCGACAAAATTTTGTATGCTTGGTGGAAACAGGATTTCGAATTTGTTCGATTTTTATTTTCTTTTTCGACTAGTCTGTTTGATGGAAAACCATTAGGTTTTCATCGTTCAGCTTCTTAATATGTAATTCAAGCATATTCTAATCATCAACTTTTTCAATTTCTTTTAGTCTTAGATCGAAGCCAATCTTAGTTATGTCATTAATAAAACACCGGTTACTTTCAAATCTTTTAAAATTTAACACCTGCCAAATTATAAATTGCGATAATCGAAGTTTTCTTGTAATAAATAAAAGAATTAATATTGATTTAAATTGAAACAGGTTAAAGATAAATCAACATCATCATCATCACCACCTGAAGTTGTTGTGGAATCTACAGTGCAATCGAAATCGGTAGAAGTTTCAACTGATATTGAATCATCATTACCTCCACCACCACCTGCAACAACAACAACAACAACAACCACACCTAAAGTGTGTTCGGTATCAACAAGTACAGAAAACCTCCCAGACTCTAATACAATTAGTGATAATTCTTGTGTAATTAATAATAATAATAATAATATTGTAAATAATAATAATAATAATGATAATATCGGTGGGCGTAAAACAGTATCAACACGAACAGTTGAAACACAATCTGATGAACAGACAATCAATAAAAATTGTTTATATAGTTATGGTTTAGTAACACCACCATCTGATTTACCAATAGATGATCATAATTCACGTACAGTAGAAACATGTGTTTATACAGATATAATGCCAACAAATCAAAATATACATGATGAAGAAAATATACGTTGTAGTATTGATGATGATGATGATGATCATGAAGCAATAATAAATGAAAATGATAGAAATTTACAAGAATCTGAAGATATTAGTGAAGATACAATTGATGATTATCGAGAAAAAACATTATTAACAACAAAACATATTAATGAATCTTCTGATGATAATTCAAAAAATATAATAAATGATCTTGAACGATTACATTTTACAACAATTCAATCGAAAACAACAACAGATGTTGATGAAATTATAACAAATCATCCATCATCTAATCATCTACAATCTACAACAAATAATGAAATAATTTATAATCATTTTGATGATAGAGAAGTACCTGATACAGGACAAATTAAAGATGCACCAAATATTATATGTAATGATAATATTTTAGATGCAAATCATAGAAATAATAATAATAAATCCAAAGATGTTACAATTAATAGTACAACAATATCAAAAACAGAACCATTAAATGGTAATACATTAATAAAACCGTCATTAAATTCAACAACAACAACAACAACAACACAAAATGGTCATAATAATAAAATTCTATTTACATCAACACAAACAATACGTAATGCAACATTAGAGGAATTTTCAAAATTTGAAGAAAGTTTAAATTGGAATAAAACACAAACGGATTTTGATGATGTCTTATCAGGACCAATATCGAAGATTACATTAAATAAAAATCATCAATTAATCGATAATGATAAATTAGATTTTTTCAATACAAATTCAAATGTTTTACAAACGAAAATAAATCATAATCAACAACAACAACAAAATGTTGTTGTTGATAATAGTAGCCGTTCAAATAGTCCAAACGAGATGTTATCACCAGCATTTGAAACAATTGATGATTTTCGAATACAAGATTTCTATAATAATGATAATCAAGTTAATGGTGGTATTAATCGATTATCTTCTATTACAACAACAGAATCACCACCTGCTGTTGTAACAACAACAACAACAACAACAACAACAACAAGAGAACATGGTATTTTGAAGAAGCCACATGTAGGAGTTGCGTTAAAAAAGAAACCACAGATTAGTTTCGGTGAAAATACATTTTATAATTTTTATCGTGATGAAAATGAACGAATACATGCACCAACAACAACTGTACGTGATTTATTAAAAACTGATAAAAAATTACGTATGGAATTACGTGTTAATCTACAACGTTTACCATTTATTGAGAATTCAATGAAGAAAGTTGTGGAAAGTGCACGAACGATACGTGTTGATTATGATAAATCAACACCATATATTAATAAAAATGATGTAGTGCGTTGTGTTTCACCACCAACATTATCATGGACATATCGATCATTTGATAGTGTTAAAGAAAGACTTAATCCAGGTAAAGTAGATTTACAAATTAATAATTCTAATATAAATAAATTAGATGAAGATAAAGCCTTAAATCTAACAATACCTTCATATCAATCAAATCCTAAACCATCTTTTAAATGTAAAATACCACTCTCAAGTCCGAAATTATCGATACAAGATAATTTTATCAATAAACCTAGTCCAACTTTACAATCACCAGCTTATTGTAAACTACAACAACAAAAACCAGGTATAAAAATTCCTTTAGTAAGTCCAGAAATTAATTCATCTTATCAATGTACAGATTTCCAGAATACTCCTAGTCCTGTTGTTAAAATACCAGAACCACCGAAATTCCTACAACATACCAAACAATCACAACAAAAATCTTTAGAAGAACCACCAACAAAAGAAGATATTTTTCATAATAATAATAATAATAATAAATCATCATTTCTTTCAAACAATTCAAATTTTTATGTTTCTCAATTAATAACTGATAAAAATTCAAATTTAGATAGTTGTAAAATTAAAATCAGTAAAGTTAATTTTGATAAAATCAATTCAATTAGTAACAATAATAATAATAATAATAATAATAATAGTAATTTAGTAGATGATAATTCAATACCATTACCGACTGTTGTACCGGAAACTTATGATTTTGAAAAGAATTTAAAAAATGAAGTATTCTCAAAGATTGATTGGCAAACATTAGAAGATTTCGATTTTGAAGAGACACGTCTACCATTAAAAAAACGTAAGTTATCTGTAACAAAATCAACAAAAGAAGAGAAAAAAAATGAAGAAATTAGTTATCCAGCAACACCAATGATTAGTATTGCAGAAGTTGAGGATCTTCATCTAAGAAAATTACAATCGACTAATAATAATGATAATAGTAATAGTAACGATAATATTCAATCGAGTAGTAGACCTTTTAAAACACCAGCTGAACGTAAAGAGATGCCTCCTTTACCTGTTTTTTATAGTAGTAATAATAATAATAATAATAATGATAATAGTAATGAACCTAGTCCTATAATAACAGATCAATTTAATATTAACAATCATACATATAATAATCCAACAATTAATTATCATATGAATAATGTTCCTGTACCTTTTCTAAATATACCATGTGGTTCTTATTATTCGTTACCATCGTTTATAGTACCTTTTAATAATGTTACAACAACATATGAAACTGGCAAGAATATTCAATTACAAGAAACGAATTATATCAAGAAAGAAGTTCGTAAACAAACAAGACAAAGGAAACGACATTAATTTTTTTACTTTTGTTTTATTTTTGCTCAATCATTCCTTTCTTGAACCAATATTTTAATTATTATTATTTTTTTTAAAATGAATTAACAGTAAATTCAGTATTTACAAAGTCTAGTAATTTTGTCAAATGGCTGTGAATATTTAATCTCAGTTATTCTAATTTATTTATTAAGTTTTGTTTTTTTGTTCATTTGTTAATTGATTAGTAATTTTATTAATTTTGTTTATTAAATTGAATTTAATACAAATTTGAGAAATTTATGAAGAGAGAAGACTGCGCCTTCGAATTCAAGCCACTTTATGAAGAAGCATTTTTTTTTACAATCATCAAAAAAAAAGCTTGAATGGATCAATATGTTCTATTCTACATGGAGGGACCAAAATGTTGTACATAAAACATATAATGATTATCAATTATGGATTTTTTTTTTCGAATGTGTTTCCAACAAAAAATTAAACGATTTTCTTTTTTTTCTTTTTTTTTTTAAAGGTTCAACCACAGTTAAGAATCGTGATCATTTAGAGAAGAAACCTAAAAAACGGAAATCTGGTAAGTTATAATTTTGATTTAATAGAATTTTAAAAAAAAAAACAAAAATGATTAATTTGTTACAGAGGCACCATTAAATTTGAATAATCCAACCGGAGTACCTCGTAAACGCGGTAAGTTGTGATACATTTTTATAGTAGAAGTACACTTATAAGTCTGTTTTTACGCCATTCGCTATTACACGGTTTTTCTATTGCAAATTGGAAGTATCTACCGCGTTAAAACAGACCTAAGTGTATGTACGTTGTTCGCTTATAACGAATTCGGATATAACAGCATAGTTTAATTAGTATCAGTAGCAGCTTTATGAACAGCCGTCAACTAAAGATGCTCTAGAAACCTATATTTTAGTAGTTTTTTGTTTATTTGTTTATTGTTCATTTGTCCAAATAATAATATGTATATGGCAGAGTGTGAAAATTGGGTTATCAGAGAGGTCAACAACTTTACGTCCGTACTGTGTCATTTATTGTTGTAGTAAACACTTGTATTTATCTAGTAATTGTAGATAATCAGCTGTAGCTCGTTTAGCTACTCATTCAGCAAGCTGTGCCATTTATTATTGTAAACAGTTGTAGTAATTGTAGATAACCAACTGTTGCTTGTTTAGATGCGAATTCAGCAAGGATTTCGATAATCAATTGTTGTAGAGAGGTCTTTCTGGATCAAAAATACACAGGTTGAGAAGTCTAGGTCACCGCGGAGACACGCCCACATCATCAGCTCGTGCGGCGTGAATAGTCAGATCTAATGACGCTAGAGTAATGCCGCAATTTTCGTGCCGAGAGGGGAAATCGCTCGTTTTCGTACCTGCCTACTGAGGCGGCTACGGTTTGCATAATTGCCAATAGTGTTCAACTTTCAGCCATGAGTGTTTAGAATGACATTCAGTAGCGCCGAGAATAGATTTTAAATTTGTTTATAAATACGAAATTAAAACAATTTATTATCAATTGAAAGTATCATACAATAATTAATTAATTAATTAATTAACATCTATTATTGTATGATACTTTCAATTAATAATAAATTGTTTTAATTTCGTATTTATTTGTATGTAAATTTTTAAAATTTTATTGACGCCACTGATTGTTTTTTTAGCCCCGCCCATATTTAAGATTTCAATACTATTCGCAATTATCAAAAATTCGTCAGGGGAGGCGATATCTCCCCCACAGCACATTAGGATCAATGTGATCTCTAGTGAATACTTTTCCATTCTATTTTTATAAAGTGAACTCTATTGGCTAAAGTAAAACCCCCGACAACTAACTGAATATCGGCAAAAGTCGGGCATGTTACCAGTTTGTGTATTTTTGATCCAGAAAGACCTATAGTTGTTTTTTTCTTCTTCATTGGAAATATGTTCAGTTGTATTTTATTCAGTACCCTTGCCAAATCAATATTTAAGATAATTACAGCTGTTTTTTAATATAAAAACAATCAAAGATCGTTGACCTCTTTAGTATTTTGTTTTTTTAAAACTAAAAAACTAATTTTAGTCTTTTCCCAATTTTTTTTTGTTTATATTTTGGCAACTGTTCAAGTTGAAGTCATTTTTCTCCATTTTCTGAGTAGCTAAAAAGTCAATACAGACTGTTTCATCTAACGCTGCAGTTCTGTTATTAGCGTTCAAACTAAAAATAACGATTAAGAGCACAATATGTACGAATTTCTTTTGTAAGTAGTTTCCTTTGGGAAATGGGGAAAACGGCCTGTAATTTCTAAAAAATATACAGTAGTGAACAATGAACCACTACTGAATGAGTACTACAGTTTGTAAATAACTAGTGGTCATTGCCAAGACTAGACAACAATCAGCATTGAACGTGTATGATGCTGACTCTGTGGATTTGTTTGGTTTTAGATAAATAGTGTATTATTGTTTTTATTCCAACGAGAATTGTAGAATCTACAGTCCACAGAAAAAAATATTGTCAAATTCTACTAATTCTCAACTTTAGGCTACAGTGATCCGTTGTTCACTAGTGTCTAAATTGTTGAAAATTACAAGTCGTTTTTCTCATCTCCCAAAAGGCTACTACCTACAATAGCACTCTTATGGCGGTTTCCCATTAAACAGACTAGTGGAGTTTCAGTTTTGTTCGTGTTTTTCGACACACTGAAAACAGAAAACAAATCCGAAACTCTGGTTTCTCTATGGTTTTGATTTCAGTGTCTATGCTGACAGTAAACACGCCAAAACTCTTTGATCTTACCGCTTTCGAATGGGACAGAAAAAACAAAATTGTAACTATTGCAGAAAACTCGTGTCTTCAAAAAGTCGGTAAAAAGTTACAGTTTTGTTTTTTTATACACGAGTTTGTGTTGGGTTTTTATTTTGTCTGTTTAGTGGAAAATCATCCTAACGAGTTGTATTTCAATTTCTTTTCTTTTTCTTGCGTTAATAACGGAATTGTAGGGTTAGATGGAACAGGTTGTATACAAGTGTCCCACAGAAAATCTTTATCTACAATCAATTTTCAAATAAATCGTAATTGTACGACTCAAGATCATAATATTTCGGTTATTTGTAAGGTTTTATTTTTGAAACAAATCAAACTTTTGAAAAAGTCTAGTAATTCGAAAAATACCGTTCCTACTCTTAAATGGGTTCTAACTCGTCTAAATTTGTCGCCAATAAGCAAATTTAGATAAGAAGAACAGCAGAAATGTCACTCAACAGATTAGTTTAGTATACATTTTTTTTGTTGAAAAAAACACGGATTTATGTTTGTTAAAATAGCAACTAGACGGCTTGGATTAGTCCCTTTTCTTTTTAGATAGATTTCTATTATTTGCTGAAAGCTTATTATACCATGCATGTATGATTTAAAGTACTTGTAAAAATTTTAATAACGGATAGGTTTCAGGACGACCAAGAAAATATCCTCTACCACCACAAAAACAACAACAATAGTGGACGTTGAAAAGACTGATAGAAAACATCCAACAACAACAACTACAAAGAAAACCAGTAAAAAGTCTAAACATGTTATAAAGAAACCTGAATATGATTATAGTGAATTAATTAATAGTGGGGCATATTTCGATAAACCATTTAGACCTGATTTTTAATGAAAATAATGGAAAACATCACTGATTTTTTGTTTTGTTTTTACTTGTTTTTTATTAATCTTTAAATTTTAATTTATGTGAAAATATTATGGAACTCTTTTTAAAAAGGAGTGTAGATTTTTTCAATTATGAAAAATTTTATCTGTGATTTACAAATTAATAGGAAATAATGTAATTTTTATTGTTTTTGAAATTCTTTTCTTCATTAGACATTAGTCCTTCCATGTAAATAATTCTTCATTCGTGCTTGTATAAATTTGTATAAAATGAAAATTGTATAACACATGTAAAGTACAAATAGAACATAATTTTTTAAAGAGGAAAAACATACGTTTTTTATTAATGTCTGAAATAATGAATATTTTTAATGTATTTCAACATGTGTTACATATTATTAATCTAATATTTAAATTGAATCGACCGGTTTTTGCCTCAATTCATAAAAAAATAAAATAATTTTAATGATTTTTTTTTTGTTATTGTTTAAATTTCCCACCATCTGTATATAGTATTGCCAACAGTTTAGTGTAATTACGTTGAAAATCACTAAATTTTTTTTGACAGATGTCAACTTTGAAGGTTGTTGGTAAATAGATCAATAAAACTCAACCTAATTATACATAAAAGTACGTATATTGTTTATAATTCAATAAACCTGTGTTAATAATTGAATTATTTGAAGGTAATGGCTGGGATGCGACAGGAAATTGCGCCATCCAGTGGGTTTAATTATTCGACACATCACTATTCTGATACAACAACTTGTGAAGATCCCAGAACTCGTCATAGATCATTGTATCAAAATTCAAAACATTTCAATAATATGGCTGGTGAATGTATTCCATTACGGGTAAATAGTGTTTTTGTTGTTTTCTCAAAAATTAATAACAAGGAGACAAACGAAACGTTTAAATCCATACCTACCTTTCACGCTGCTTGGATTCAATTTATTGTGTAGCATGGATCACCAGAATCACGAAGGAATTATGTGTACCCCAGTCAAACTTCCCCTATTCCAGCATTTCAAATGCCAACACATCAAAGCCCCAAGTCTAATCCTTTACAGGTACCATTTGCTATAATTCTTATCAAATTTTATTGTAGTTTGTTGTCTTGTATTAGTCCTTTTCTGTTCAATTTTTTTGTAGTTATATTTTGTTATTTCTCGATTAATTTGGATAATGAAACATTCATAATTCCTACAGGATATGAAAACAGTTTCACGAGGAAGTCCGTTAGCGGTGAAAAATGCAAAAATCCAAGACAGTTCATTTATTACAACAGAAACAGATGAAGCAGTTGCAAAAATCAGCGCAATGTTTCCTACAGTTTCTGAAACACATATCCGTATGTTGATGAAGAAGTAAGTATCTTTATGATTTGATAAATCTATCAACAAGTACAACAAACAAGGGTGGTTGAAATGTTTATTTAAAATTGCTTTAATCGTTTGGGCAACACAGCTTATTAATTCAACAAATAATAAAATAATGAAAGCTTTATTTTTATTAATTTTTCTAACAGTACTAACACGCCATTATGGTTTGCTTTTTGGCATACGTCTCTTTTTAGGTATCACAATCGTGAAGCACTTGTTATTAGTGCATTACAAGTGGAAAAAAATCCAATAACAACACCAGGGCCTTATGCGACTCCTCCACCACAACGAAACATACATCATCCAAGTGTATATGCATTACATATGACACCACCACTAGGGTTATATACAAACTCAAGGGGTGGTAGTCCAATTTTACGTCCAGGATCAGGAACGAATAGTACATATACTGGTTCTCCACGTATTGGAGACGGTTTTAGGAGTTCGCCAAGGCCTCATTCATCGCCTAAATTAAAATTAAGGTCCTCGATTTGTTCTACACACACACACACCAATCATCATTTTATTTTCTCGATTTTTCTTATTTTAATTACAATTTATATTAAAATGTAGTTTTTGTAAATAATAACCAACAAAGCATGAATTTTTATTTGTAGCTTTTTTTATTATTTTTAAACTTACTATTTTATCTTACTTTGGAACAAACAATGCCCTAATGTTGAGTAGTTGCAGGTATATGAAATCTGTATTCCCAAAAGCTGAAGAAACTATAATACTTGAAGTACTTCAAAATAATGACAATAACATACAGAAAACAACTGAATTATTAAAAGAAATGGGCTATCAGAAAAAGGATACAGTAAAAGCAGCCCAACAAAAGATGCAAACAAAAATCGAACAAGATAAAATTGAAGAAGCACGTAATAAAGAACCACCACCAATTATAATACGAAAATTGAAAACATCCGAAGAGAAAGCTGCAATTAAATCAAAATTAAGAGAAAAATATAAAGATGTTGCTGAACAATTAATTACAATTGCATTAGAAAGTGTTGATTATAATGAGAATCGGGCAAATCAAATTTTGGAAATTATGGTACAGGAGGATAATGAGAAAAACAATCAACCCAGTACTAGTCAAGTAGAGGATAAAGAGTACGTTGATCTTACGCTGAACCCACACCAAATTAGTCAGACAGACAAGACGAAACAAAACGCGCAACTAAGCAT
>JAZBGY010000114.1:4932-114596 GCA_037414755.1 Lydus trimaculatus | reverse complement strand
GTAATTGCAGGAATTCCTTAACGTTAATCTCTATTTCTATTTAAAACATCAATCGTATTACAACCATTTTTTTTTCGTTTATTTTACTGGTTGTTCCAACTATATATTGTACATTTTATTGATTGAATAAAAGGTGGGAAATAAGGATAGACCTTTTAAATTGACAAAACCCATCCCTTATAACTGAATATTACACGTATATAGAGAGACTGGCACACCCTTATAATTTCTAACACAATTTCGAAATTAATTTATCTTATCATTGATCGTTTATATTATTTCGAAGAGTGGTATAAAAATAAACCACAACCCCTTATATTGTAATTTAACACCATCCCAAATTATATTTTTACAGTTGACTGAAATAGTTTTCTAGTGTTTATGTATCCCTTTTCAGTTATATACAGTTTGATGACTTTTGTTGATTTCTGATTCAATAATATATAAGTTAGAAAGAGATAGAATGATAATTGAATAAGTTAAAGGGATATAAGAAATAAGCCACAATTCGTTCCAACTTACTGGATTTAAAAGGCTGCTTGTTTTTTTTAAATTTTAAATAATCGGTATACGGAGGGCTTCTTTAGTATTTGTTACGGTACTGGTGCAGTATTTTAATATTCATCTCAGCGGTTGTTTTAATGAATTTAACGTTATGATATTAAATGTTATAATAAACGTAATTATACGACTTGATGATGATAGTGGTGATGATGATGAGACGCCAACAACGACGTCGGCGACGCGAGGTCGTTGTTTCTAATTTTCCATCATAGAGTGGAACTACGTAACGTTTCACGTTTATTAAAGTAATAATTTTCTTATATTTACGTGTTGTAATAGGATGAGAGAAGAATGATTGTAATTAAGAATATCTCGTAAATCTCTTCTTACAATTAGTTTAGTGTTTATAAATGGATTCAATTTTATTAATAGAAACACTATTAAATTGAATTAAATTTCAAAACTAAGTAGTATAGTGTGGGTATAAATTTACTAAAGTCACTATAGTCTGTCTTAAAATAAATCCTGACTTCCCCCTACACACACACACACACACACATATATATATTTATTATCATAGACTAATGTGCGAATTTTCCCATGATGTATGTATATTTGATTTGCAATCGTTTAAATTTAGAGAATATTATTTGTTTTTGTGCAAAAAGTGTATTTTAATTAAAATATTCTGAAACAACCATGATCTTGATCTCTGAATTAGCGCCACTAGAGTTCCTACCGTATCATTAGATTAGCGATGAAGATCACCACCATAGCTCATTATTAACAACAGAAATTAGACCGGATGTTGATTTATTGTTAGATAAATCCCCAATTTCCCATAATTTCGGCACATATTTTCAATAAATATTTAATTGAGTCCCCCCATGAATTGCCAACATTTTATATTTATATTGTTTGAAATAAAATTCTAAATATACCAACAACAGTATATTGAAGTTGTACAACTTTTATTAACAATTCATGGGTGTACATGTGTAAAGCAGAAACTTCTAAAATTAAATTCACATTTCATTAAAAATTAATCCCCTCTATATAGTCTTTATGAAACTATATAACTAAATTTTTAATATTAGTCGGCCTTGTTCTCTCCCAAAAATGAAAGTATCAGGAAGTTTAACTTTTATTGTTTAACAATTATGGTGAACTGAATCCGACTTGACTTCGGTGTATGATTGAGATAAAAAAAAATTAAAATTAAAGTTAAGTCAGGTCAAGTCTATAAAGAGAACGCCATCTGTGAATGTTGACGAATCTATTATGGCATTACAATTCAAATTAATGTTAAAAGAGAGATCATTCTAATTAAGGATTTTAATCAAATTCAGATCGACTTTTAAATTTACCTACTTTCTCTATTATATGTTTGTTTAATAATAATGATGAATTAATTTATTGGAGACTTAATTAGTGAGAGGGAAATAAATGAATATTCTATGCAACAAATTATCTCGATCTCAATCTGTTTTAGTTTTTTAGTTTTATAACAACAATAGATAGAGGATCAAGATCAAGAGCTAGATAATTTTTGGTATAAGAATCCCATAAAAATGTAATACTTTCGAATTAAACATTTCCTTTATTATAATTCTTGTTGTTTACAATTTTTTAAATAAATGGTAAAAGTGTTTCACCAATTTTTTTCCAATACCTGCTCGACAGCGAACTTTGGGAATTTTTTAAGAATTAAAAATGTCATCAGTTATTAAAAAAAATGTGCTAATCCACGTTAACCGTGAGATATTTTTCTGCTGGTTAATTGTAATTATAATAAAGACTTAAAACTGCAATTTGTTGAGATTCTCTCACAATAAAAACGTTTTGGAAAATTCTGTGGTACTCCCCTAGTTTAAATCTAATTTTGGTTGTTCTCATACCATGTTGTTTATTTTTTTCTACTGTTGTTGTTGTTGTTGTATTATACGTTTCTGTAGATCTACAGGATATGACAATGTAATGCTTCGAATGACCGAACACGACCTACTGGCTTCTAAAAAAAAATTATTTCTATGTAGTACATTAGGTTTATGTATAGATAATTTACATATTTATATGACAAAGAAACGGAAACTCTCTTGAAATGGTCGTCGTCTTCAACAGCGGGGATTATTAATGACTATAGCCATTATCTACATTATAATAATTTGTATGTTGTATTGTTGTATAGTGTTAGTGTAGAGTGTAAGTATTATTGTTGGACAGGAAAAGGAGATATGGGGGAAAATTATAATAAACAGATGAATTATAGATATTATGTTAACAGAATTTTAACACACACTTTATCCATTTTATAGTCTTTTTCAAAAATGTTTAGCTCTTTTGCTACCAATACTTATAGCGCTATCTATTATTGATATTATACAAATAATTACAGATACCTTTTCAGTCGTATTTAGTTGTTCAACTTGAGTATAGATGGCTGAAAGTACCGTAAAAGTTACAATTTTGAAAGAGTATCCTGTTTCTTTGTTTATCATTTATGCCAATCTGCAAACTAAAGAAGCGTCTTCAGAGCCACTCCAGCAACCGCGTCTATACTCATTGATAATCGATTCTTTTAAGAGATATTTTTTAAATTTTACTGTTCTAAGAACAATCACGGATACTTTCGTATAGTGGACAGGTACTTTTTGATGATAAACAGGAACCGATTAAAATATGTTAATGTGGAAAATTTGCAACCAAAGAAGAAATTGAAAGTGAATTTACAAGCCATTACACTCATCAAAACAGAAACAGTAGTAGACGGAAATTAACCAAATCGAACTGAATCTGTTTTTAAACTTTTATTAGAAAAAAAAAAGAAATTGATATAAAGAATGTTTAAATTAACATGGAAAGTGTTAATGTACACACGATAACAACCAACATTTTGCTAAATTCAAATCAGCAATTATATAAATTGGCGTTTTCGTTTAGAAAGTAAATTGCAAATATGTTTTCCGATTAAAATACTCAAGTATAAACAATGGAAAAGACAGGAGAGAAAAAAAGAAAACTATCCAGGAACAGTTTATAATTATGATATTATTGCAAATGTTCAATTATATTATTATCCATTTTGTTGTATACTTCCGCTTTGGTTGAAACAATAAATAATAAATAAGTTACAGTTATTGATCTGTCGCCTATATCGTGTACAGTTTGTTAAATTATAACTAAGGGGCGGAATTTTACGCGTCAAAGCGCACGCGCTTCCTTATAGTAATTGTAACTATAATACTAGAGCGGTGTATTGACACTTGATTTAAATAGTCTAGGTTCAATCTGCCCTTTAATTATATATCATAAGTACAGCTGACATTTATTGTATTGAAATGACTTCAAATTTTCAGACTTGGAGGAAAATTATTGAATTTAGCAAGTATTCCCTTTGCCACCAATAAACAACAACAACAACAACGACGACGACGACAAACAAGTCTTCCTCTCTCCACAAAGAGACTTTTACCATGTTTAGAAACAACAACAAATCGACTTCTTCAACAGATTAGTTGAAACTTTCATCGTATTCAGTTGGATTGTTGTTTGGATTGAATCCACGTGCTTCCTTTACCGGATCTGTTTGCATATTGTACATTTTCAGTTAAGCATTAGTGCATTGAACTAAAAACACTCTTTTCATCCAATTAATAATAATAATAATAATAACGGAGATTAAAGCTCTTATCGTGGACATTTAAAAAAAAATAAAGAATATTTGTGTGGAAACTTATAGTGCTTTTGTGATTATCCATCAATATAAATCATCTTTCAAATGGTAAACCTTGTTAATTATTTTTAATTATTTTGATTTGAATACAAAAACAAGCTAATTAGAAGATTTTCCCATCTCGAATCATTCTTGTTTTGAAATTTTTATGTTTATTATTGTTCGGATTTGGGTTACGGTCACATTTTCATGAGATAAATCTGAAAGATGGTTTTTTGTTTTGTTTTGTATTAGTAGTTCTCGCCATTAAAAACACCAAAATAAAACAAAACAAATGTTTATCAAGGAAGGTCAACAACCATAATGTAACTTTATAATTATAAGAACAATTATCCGGTTTATGGATTAATATTTTACAAAACGTTTTTCGTTACGAAACAGCGTAAATAATTAACAAACTTGGATGTGATAACAATTTGTCGCTGAAATTACCTGAACATTTTTTCAAATAAAACTGAAACGAAATCATAGTTTTAAAAGGAACGAAATAGAAATTTATGGTTGATTAATTACAAAAAAAATATAGAAAATTAGCATTTCATCCGTGACCTTTGGTATCAGCTGAAGGAGAGACCTCTTGATCTAATTCTCTTTCAACACAACAATACTTTCATTAAAACAAATCCAATTCATACGTAATTACTACATTTATTAATTATTACTCGACTAAGAAGATTTTCTCTTTAATTTATTGTTTAAAGATTATTTAATTACGTAGGAAAGAAGTTGTCTTCGTTGGACACTTTTTAAGGTTTACTGGTTCTACTTTTTGTAACATTTCCATTCATTGACATTTTGCAAAACATAAAAAATTGTCATTTACAATTAGATAATGGATTGATGATTTTGAAGGGAAAGTTATTGGTAGTGATGGCATTTAAATTGAATAATCACCCATCTTTTTTGATATTAATTTAAATGTTAAATGTTTCATTAATTGGAATATTAATTTTAAAATTAAGTTTATTTCCAACAGGAAATTTGTACGACTTTCTACGTTTAAATATCATTTACATTGCAAATATTTGCATTTATCTTATCATAATTAGAGGATTCTACATTTATTTATTTTTTTAAATTATGGCGAAACTAGGAAACTGAAAAGTAGGTGAATATCCGGTCTTGCTCTTCTCTAGGTTGTCGATTTGTCTCATATTGTTCTTTGTTTCGTCCCTTCTTTCCAGGGCTTCCTTTGTTTGTCTTTTTGTTCTTCGGATATTCCTATATCTAGTGCTACGTTCTTTAGTATGTCTAACTCGTCTTCTTCATTCGATCCTATTTGTTTTTCTATATCTTCCTATTCTTCTTGTTTTTCCTCTATTTCTCATCTACTACCACCTCTTCTGTTTTCATTTTGTTCAGTCTATATGGTAAACTTAACTAGGGTTTTGCCAATCTTATCTAGTTCAAATTTGGGCTTTTCCCAAACTTAAGTTAAAGTCTCTTTGCATGTTAGAATTTGCATTTTTCAACAGACAATCCTGAGGAAAGCTTAGTTGCTCAACAGTTTTCATTGCTACAGCCTTCCAGTTTTGCACTCTTTAGGATAACAATCATTTTTCTTATTTTGCTATTCTCTGCATTTTTTTCTATATCTGTTCCTACTTCTTCTAACAAGTCTTTTTTATCATCTTTTATCATTCTTATTATATTTCTCGTCTACAGGTTTCTCGTTGTTCGCTCCTCTTTCTTCTGCAGCTTTTTCTTATACTTCCTGTTCCTCCGTCTATATTTCATCATTTCCGCATTTATGCTGAGATTAACTATGGTTTTGTTAATCTTAAAATTCGACTTTTTCAACAGACAATCCTGATAAAAGCTGAGTTGCTTAACAGTTTTGATTTCTGCGACATAAATGAAACCCAATTGAACACCGATTGAAACAAATAGTCTTAAATTATGAACATGGTCGTAAACGATAAATAATAATCACTACTGAAGAAGTGTGTTTAAATTTAGTTTCTTGCAGTTCTTATAATTACCGGTTACAAAATCTAACGATTTAATGAAGAGAACAAAATTAAGGTTAATGTACATCTTCCTCTAGTTTTCCTATAATAATTTCTAATTAATTTCCGTTTGTTTTCTTGTCTTCCATTTCATGAAAAATAGAGAATGTTTTGGTTTTGATTCTATTATCGAGGAAAAGCTATACATATAGTAGACCAGTAGACAGGAAAACTATTGCATTATCATCATTATACAAAAATATAATAAATGAATTCCTTGTGCATCAAAGTGTAAATATTTAAAATAGGAAAAATATGAATTGAAAAATGAAAGTATCCCAACTAACACAGTCACGCTATAATTAAATATTTAACATTGTTTTTATTTTTGTTTTATTGTGAAATAAATTTTAATCAACCAATTTTATTCTGCTTGTCTTTTTGTTTTTTGTTTTCGTAAAAAAAAAACAGCAACAAGGAAGTAATATTCAGATTTTACAGAAATATTATCACCTTTCACCTTACAAGATCTCTACATGTAAATTACTGTTAGTAACAGCTTGAAGACACGCACTAAAATCAATGGTGACAAATCTATCGGTTTGTTTTTTGTTTGGGAAAAAAATGCTGAATTTATTGTAAAATGCATCAATGTCAAGGTGGGGAAAACACACACAAAACATTGACAATGAATTATCTTTCACATTATTAAACTTTCACCAATTCAATCTTTATACAATTTTATTTCAGAATTTATGAAGATCTCTAATAATTTTGCCAAAAATTTCAGAATTCTATTCAAGACCGGACCAAATGAGGCGTAGAAAATGAACCGGAACGCCATCACGATCTTTATGATAGCCACCATACAGTCGATTTCAGGTAATTAATCGGTAGTTTTATCAATTATTTTTTTACTGAAATTAATTGTAATAAGTATTGCATTTATGGCATGGAATCTTTATTACATTGAAACAACGTAAGTAATTAAACTTTCTCTAGACACAGTTAGTCGGCTTTTCTTTTCTATCGCTGTATATACAATTTTTTTAAAGAAAATTAGAAAAGAAAGATCTTAATCGAGAAAATCAACTGTAAACAACATTCCACCATTATCCTCTTGTAGTCGCCTTAGACTTAACAATATAAGCTTCCAGATATCAGCAAGGTCATTCTGTGATAATTCCAATAATAATAATAATAATAATATTGGCAACGGAATTTGAGAGAACTGCTATTAGATTCTGGATTTGAGATAAGAGAAATTGCAATATAATTATAATATTTGTTACAACTTTAAAAAAAAAATCGTAATAATAGTAATAATAGATCTACAGGTGTATTCCAACAAGATTGCTGATCTAGATTCCGTTCCTAGAAGGTGTTACACACAACTAGAGTTGAATTATATCCGGTAGTATTGCAGTTGTTTTTTCCATACACAAAAAAAAAACGAACAAAAATCTATCGATTGCAGCAATAAATAATTGTAAATTTATTCAAGTAACTTGATTTTAATAGAAATCAGTCATATTATAAATCTTATCGTTGTTTCTCGACTGAAACAACAATAGACGGAAACAATAATTTTGTATATTTGATGAAAATCAAAATTAGGCATCTATAAATCTAACAAATTACAAAATTATACCAATTCAAGTTTTATAATTTATATTAAATATGGTGTGTTTTGATAAATCTCAAAAATGAAAGTATTTTTATCAATTTTTCTATATTAATCTCTATAAGTCCAATCAATTTGAAAGTTGAAACTTTTACTATCATTTCCTTAAATTTTATATGACAATACAGATGTTGTTGAGTCATCTAAATGGTTTATTTGTGTAAATTTCCATTATAACAATCGGAATTGGATAAATTTGTGAAATTTCAGGCGAGTTTGTCGCTTGATCGACAATTGAAATCTCCAGCAATTCTAATGCAAAATGTATGAATTTTTCTAACGGAATTTAAAAACCGTTGATAATACACCACTACCGTAATGGTAATTTATGATTTTCTAGCCGTATAGAAACAGAAATGAAGAAATCGAAATGTGTATTATGATGCGTTACAGTTTAACACGTACGATTTGTAATTCCATATCTAATATATTTCTATATTACCAGTATTACATAACAGTATAATGATTACGATTTTTATTATGATTTACGAATAAATCAATTTGTTTACTTATTTAAATAGTAACAAATTATCGGTTTGACATGCTGAAAGTTATGTAACAGTAGTGCATTTGATTTAAATAGAAAGGATATTGGAAGGTTGTCCTAAAATTGTTTAATTCAATTCTTTTATTATCAAATCGGATATTGTGTAAAAGTTTATTACAAATTTCTATTAAAAATATCGTCATTAAATTCAAATTTCCTTCAATATCTTTCACTAACATCATAGTACTAGTTGTCTAATAGTGTGTAGAATCGGTTATTGTTTCTAACAATCAAATTTTAATTTTATAAAGACAAAAAAAAAAACACATCAGGAAGGATATTACATGGTCTGAGGTTTGTGTTGGGCAATTTGCCGAAATTGATTGGAGAATTACATTGTTTTCTTTTCGATTTTCTGTAAAAAAAAGTGAAGTAGTTGGATGATATAATTCTGTTTTTTTTTGTTAGTGGAGTAATTTCATGTTTATAGATCGTTTGCTCTAATTAATTAAGTAATAATAATAATAATAAAAGGAAAGTTGATGGAATTTGATTAATAACTGTTATTTTTTGCTATAATCATTGAAAGTGGAGTGGTTTTTGCACTGGTTGCTTCACTTCACTCAACTATCGAAAAACTAAGAAAAATTCAATTATTGCAGTTGAATCTGAAGATGAAGCATCAACAACAACAATATTCTTCTATTTTGAGCAGGAAAAACACTTTTCCCTAATTAAACTTCTTTGCGTCCATAATGTGCCATTGTTTTGAAGTTTTAGTAGACTTCTAATATTTCACAATTTCTGATTGATCTACAATCAAACCAGCTCCTCACAACCGAGATTTGTGTGGGTTTTTTTTTTCTGAAATTTTGAACACGTTGAAATCAGCTGAAAATCTAAATTACGTTTTTTTTTCGGGTAACGTTTCAAATGCTGAATTGCATCGATCAAATCTGACTCATGAAGGATAGTAATTACACAAGAAAAACGCCTTTTTTTCGTTTAATTAACCTACTTTCTGTTTGTTGGTGCGATAATGAAGTATTCATTACAGTAAAAGCACGTTTTCTTGATGAATTTCCCGTAAAAGAAAAATTAATTAAAACAGCACATAATACATTAATGTCACATGAAAATATTACCGAAATTCTTGAAGGAAAAACCAGGTTATTGACCATAATGAAGGTTAATTGCAAGATTTTGGAAATATATTCACACAGTTATTGTGAAAAAACCTAGACAATTTTAGACACCTGAAAAAATGATAAACAGTTAACTATAAGTACCCTTGTGGAATTGCTACAAGCTGAAATAACTGATTTTGCTCCGATGGAGCATGAAATTATTCACAAACAAGTCTACCAGTTGTTTATAAAATTGTGTGTCAATCAAATTAATATCAACTTACAAACTGATTGTTAGTTTATCAGCCAAATCTTTGATAAATTTCAGACAAAACTTGCTGAAATAATGAAATGTAATTGGGTTAAAAATAAATTCTTTTCTTATCCAAACTAATTGTAGTTTTGTTGTGTTTTCAACCGATAACACTACAGTTAATCTTAATTCAAATAATACATTTTGTGTCTACAGGATGCCAATTTTATCCACCTGGCGAATATCTACGTTTCGTCCGTGTACCTGAAAACCTGAAAGTTGGTGAAGAAATTTTAAAAATTGATGTCTATCCACGCAACAACTTAATACTACAACCAATCGATAGGGTGATAACATGTTTTATTTCACATTTAGTTTTCAAATTGAATTCAATTCAATAACGTAACGTAAATTATCAAAATTACAGGCAGACGATGTCTATTATTTCACGTATCGTGATTTGAATCGTACTACAGTCTCTCTACTGTTGGCACGTTCTTTAGAAGATATCGTCGATACAGACAATCCACGGAATGTATTGAAATTTAAAATCTCTTGTGATTATTATGATGGTGAAGATACGGTAAGTAGAAAGTTGCTCAGTTTATCTCAATTGTTGTTTAATTGAATTAGTGATTCAGCCAAGCAGAAATGTACTAACAGTTAAGTGATTTCTACTTTTTTTTTTTTGAATTATCTAAGACTTTATGAGGATTTAATGTAAGAAGGCTTCTTCGTTTCATTAACTGATTAGATAATTTGAAATTGAAAGAGCAATTGGGCAAGTTTACAGTAATTTTATGTATAGATTTAGGCCGTTCCAATGATTTAACATAACAATATACAGCAATAACGAAATTAACTGGATTCTTCATTAAAATTGTGACATTAGACTACTTACTGTATTACACTTATAACGAACAAATGACAATTCTGGAGAATCTAAAAAAGTAAAAATGTTGAATTTTTCAGTACATTTATATAGAACCGGTATTGTTACAATTTAAATATTTATGATTTATTACTGTTAGTTGACAAATGTTTCACATAATACAAGCTTTATAGCCAAAAACCAAAATTTAATGATACAAAAAACAAATGCAGAAATTTCAGGAATCCCGTCTTCAAATATATTACCCAGAAATTCAGAACTTCGTGTTCTTAGTAACGATATTATTTTAAACGCATGCAAGTTTGTTTTCAACGAATCTCGTAATAAATTTGTCTCGAAATAATGGATATACCGAGTTGTCTCAAGCAATCTATACTTTGTATAGTGATATTGACATAAAGAGCCTTAAAAGCTGTTTCTCCAAAGCTAACAAAAGAGGCGGAATCTTTCTACAATAACCCTATAGATTAGTGCCAGTTTTCGGACTCTTGAGTAGTTTTGATAACTTTAACTGATAGAATATTCAGTGAAAATTTCGAATCAATTGGCCCATCAATATTGGAAATACATGCTAGAGCAATCTTAATGCAGTTGTTCCTGTTTAGGTTTGACTGTCCTTAATCAAAACACTATAATTTCAGTAATTACTAGAATTAAAAAGAAAAAAATTCAGGCTAGTGTTGGAAAATATTCAAGAATTTAAAATGTCCAGAAAAAATATGTTTATCAGTTTTTAGGCTAATTATACGCTAACGTTGGGCTGAAATTTTACTTTAATGACATACAATTCAAGATAAGCGGTACTTGATTCGGAAAACGACCTCTGAAAGTGTTTGATTGTGAAAGGTGTTACAACTAATTTACTAATTAATTTTTTAAAAATTTCCAGTAGAATCACTCAAATCTCTGTCAGTTTGTACAGTTAATAAATCAATTAAATACAATATATAGACCTTTATGGGTACTTAACTTAATTGATAACAATCTAATTACAGTTGACGACTGTTTAATATTTCAATAAATATCGCACATCTGTTGTTTAACATAATTTGCACGTAACAAATTACTTAACTGTTAGAATTGCTTAAGTCCAACACCATTTATAGTGACGATAAATCAAGAAGAACAATTGTAAATTGAAGCATTTAATTAACGGAAGTTTATCACGTTTATCAAGCTTGTTATTTGTTTATATACAGATTACATCGTCTCTATCAGTCACTGTATATGTAGAAGATGTGAATGATCATGCCCCTATCTTCTTTGGTGCCCCATACCAGATAACTGTCGATGAATTAACACCTGTTGGTAAATTGTTTTGAAAAAAATATAAAAATAACAATAATTCTCTTATAATCATAATAATTTTCAATAGGTTTAACAATTTTCCGTGGAATACGTGCTACAGACCGTGATAAACCGAATACACCAAATTCCGATGTACAATATACAATTGTAGCAGGAAATGAACGTGGAAAATTCGCTCTAGATAGTAGCCATCAGGCCTTCCTCATTCTAAAGAAGCCATTAGATTTCGATAGTGGTGATCGACAGTTTTTGTTAACAATAACAGCTTCGGTAGGTGAATTTATTTTGGTTTAAATATTTTTGGAAGGGAACAATTATGTTCCGCAACAGTTATTACAATGAATAGAAAGCGAAAAAATATTGAAAATTTTAAAAATTAATATTTAGATTTTAACACAATGAAGGTGATTGTTTATTGTTAATGTTGAAAAAAGGCGTCAACTTCTATTATAGTTGGAAAAAGTTGAATTCGACTATCGGGACTTGAACTCAGAACTTCTTGTTTGCCGGTCGGATTAAACCGTTTCGGTTTAAAATAAATTTGGACAATCAGAAATCAAGGTTCAATAGATCGAATGATCAATCATCACGCTTTCTATAAATTTGTTGATGATTTTTTTTTATTTGTTTGTGCATGAATGGAATCAAAAGCAAAAATTTATTAAAAAAAAAAAAACTGTGTGAATATTATTTCTTATTTGTTGTTAACATTTTTGTATTAAGAAAAAAACTTAATTGTTGTAATGCTAAACAGGATCGTGGTTTACCACCAAGAAGTACAAATGCAACAATTCTAATCCGTGTCACCGATAATGATGATTTAAGTCCAAAATTTACGAAAGGTGTGTATAGGACCAGGATTAATGAATTCTATCCAATTACGGTAAGTTTCACCGACACACTTTATTATTATTAGTTAGTTTTCGATTATTGTCGTGTTATTATCGGAATTTATACTGGATAACATCTGGTGAATATTGTTGGAAAAATTCGGTGCATGAAAGTGTGTTATAGAGGCGTCGTTACTCTTCAAATTGTTACATTTTTATTGCGTGTGAAAGAAAAAAACGATATAATTGATGATTTCAAAAATTTATGAATGAAAACCACAAATTCTCTAATTGTATGTGGTTCACCAACGGAAATACGAAGTTAAAGTTAATTTTGCATTTTGGATTTCTATTAAATATCTAACGGGTCATCTCGATCATTTCCAATCTTTATGGTACGTTTTTCAATCTTCTGTTCCGGTCAAAGGTGCACGTTTGTAACGGTTATTTAAAGGGACTTTCCATTTCTGTTAAATACAGCATATGTCCAGTGGAATCGTGTTGTGAGGTCAGTTCAATATTAGGTACAGGAAGTAAATATTTAGATCATCCAGTACAAGGCATCGTTTTTCAACATTTTGGAGTCTTAGATGTGTACTCAGGTGCTTTTTGACACTTGTTGTGTATGTTTACAGTTGGCTCTTTGAATCATCGGTTGTTCTGACTGAAAGCTTATAAAATTGCAGAGTCATTGATCACTTGCACTTCACTTTTCATTCAATGAAACTGTTCAATATTACAAATTACAGAATGCATCACTTCCTTTCCAAATCTTGTACAAGTTCAGTTGACATTGCAAGTTTTTGTAATGTTTTGTAGTTTTGATTGTATCTGAAGCATAAATAACGTACAAATGAGAAACTCTTTGGTGAAATATTACGTCAAAGTGGAACAAAAAAACAAAAAAAAAGGCGTATAGAAACATTGGAAAACTAGAATTCTAGATATGAAATTAACAAAATGGAACGACAAGGAAATTATAGTTTTCATTAAAAGAATTAAGCAATCTTTTTTATATGATTGCATCAAACGAAAATTCCGTTATGAAAATAACACGATTTTTATTAATAAAATTTTTGAATCGATTAAAAAGGACCTCATTACATTTGTTTTTTTAAATAGAAGGTCAACCGTTGGCCGCCTGAAAATATTTTATGAAAATGACCAATTTCCGCTTCAAAGTGTTGAGAAACTAATTAAATTCAAGATGTATGTAAAAACATAAAACATTTGATATTATGATAACTATATGTATCAACAATAAATAAAATTTAACGGCTTTTATAACGATTAGACATACCTAAATTTCTACCTTTCCATTTTTTGATAATTAATCGCATCATAAATTTTACAGAAACGGTTGATGTGGACTTTACAAGCCCTATCACGATTTGCTATAAAATTTTAATTGTTCAACAAATATTTAATAAATCCCATAAAATTGAGAGACAATCAAATGAAATACCAATCAATAAATGCTTGAAATTTCAGGGTGAAAGGATCCATCAGCGTTTAGTGTTTAATCCACCGATACATGCCTTCGATCAAGACTTGGCCATCGATGCACCAATACGTTATGATATTATTGCTGGTAATGATCGTAGTTTATTTGCAATGAATCATTCAAATGGTACATTGTATTTGGAACGTGAGATTGATATTGATAATGAACGATCATTACCTGGCAATACGCTTGTTTTACAAATACAAGCCACACAAATTGATAATCCAACAAAATTCGGTGTGGCACGTGTTGAAATCGAAATTATCGATATCAATGATAATCTACCAGAATTCGAAGTTGATTTTTACAATATCAGTATTGTTGAAAATCTACCAAATGGTTTCAGTGTCTTACAAATTATTGCTAATGATCAAGATCAAGGTGATAATGCTGATTTCTCTTATCAGTTAGAAGATAAAAGTGGAGGCTTCGCTTTAGATTCAAGAACCGGATGGTTAACTGTAAATTCTCAATTATTTTGTCAATTTCTTTTTTTTTTGAAAATCTATTTTCAAGGTGCGAGACCAAACCGTTTTGGACCGTGAGAAACGAACAACTGTAACAATGCGCGTTTACGCTAAAGAAAAAGTTCCCAGTGTTGTTACCGATAAGATGGGAGCATCTTCTGTTAATATCGAAGTAACACTACTAGATGCCAATGATAATAATCCAACATTTATCCCGAATAATTTATACCATTTTACAATAAACACTGAAGCTAAATATGGTGATTTGATCGGGCAAGTACATGCAATCGATCCGGATCTGGGTAGAAACGGACAAGTCGCTTATTCGATACAGAAAGCACCAAATAATACTGTACCATTCAAAATTGATAGTAAAACAGGGAAAATTAGCGTTAATCAAACACCACTATTGAATGGGAAACATTTACTCTTCATTGAAGCGTCAGATCAACCGTTAAATCCTAGCGAAAAACGATCATCATTAGCTGTAGTTTCGATTGAAGTCCAATCATTGGAGAGTAGCGGTAAGTCGACTGTTTTTCTTCAGACAAAATCCCTAATTTAAACAATCCTAGTTGTTAAAAATGGCGTACCGGATTTCATTGGTGCACCCTATGAATTTTGGGTTGGTACTAATGTTGGTATCGGTACCAGTGTTGGCCAAATTCGCATCACTGAAATACCTGAACGTAGATCGATAGTTTACGATTTGTTACACAGTTACCATGAAGGAGGTAAGCGGTGAAATAACTTTCTTGCACACTTTAAATAAATAAAGAATTTTCAGTACCATTTGCTGTAGAAGAACGTTCCGGTACCATCACAGTGATTGACGATTTAAACAAATTCGATCGGCAAAATTACGACTTTGAAGCTGTTGTAACCAACGAGAAAGACATCTATTTATTCACCAACGTTACAATACACATTGTAGACCCTAAAGATGAGAAAACCTTCTTGATGAAGTAGGTGTTAACTTTGGAATTTCAGTAATTTTATTTGTGAAATTTTCAGGGCCGGTGCTACTCCAATCGAATTTCACGTTCGTGAGAATCTCAAAAATACGTTTATTGGGAAATTAGGTTTCACGAATGGTAGTTCTGAAGCTTTAACTTTCAGTATTGCTAATAAGAAAGATGTAGCTGGTTATATTTCAATAACAACAGATGGTGCTTTATATACTGAAAAAGCTCTAGATCGTGAAACTAGAGACGTCTATCATTTAACTGTGATTGGTGAATACAATAAAGGCAGCATTGCCGGTACAGGCATCTATCAAGTTATTGTCAATGTTGATGATGATAATGATAATACACCGACATTTGAACGGGAGAAATACGAAGGCAAAATTACTGAAAATTGTGTTTCTGGTACTGAAGTGGATTTGAATTATTTGGTACACGTTAATGATAAAGATATAGGGCCAAATGGGCAATTTTCGTTAACAATCTTCGGAAATGGTAGTGAAATGTTCCGTTTAGATCGGAATAGTGGTAGAATCTTCTTTATAAGTGGTGAACGACCTTTAGATCGGGAAACTACAAGTGTTTTCAATTTACGTTTAGTAGCCAAAGATAAAGGTGGCCTTTATGATGAAGCTAAACTAATAATAAATGTTGATGACGAAAATGATAACGCGCCAGTATTTCTTCAGTTTATCATCTACGAATCGACAGGAGCTCGAATTGTGAATCATGATTCGTTAGGAAATCGTGTTGGTAATTTTGATGAATTGCGCAATTCTACATCTGGAGTTTACGTCTTATCTCAAGCTTTCCAACGAGCAAAACGAGCAAAAATCAAAAATACACCAATCATCTCACTGAAAGAAGACATCAATATTGGAACTGTGTTTGTGAAAGTGGTAGCTGAAGATCGTGATTTTGGTGATAATGCTGTTATCAAATACGAAATGATATCAGAGACTTACATACCAAATCAACAATCATCAGAACCGTTCCATTTAACTCAATATTTTTTGGTAAATCCGAGTAGTGGTGAAATTTCAGTTTCACGTACCTTACCACCGGAATCTGAGTTTCGTTTGAATATCTCTGCAACAGATCGTGGTGGCTTAAAAGATTTCCTCTATTTACGAATATTGGTTGAAGATGTCAATGATCATCCACCGGTATTCAAAAAATCCTGGTACCATTTCGATGTAGAGGAAGCTTTTTACAGTCGACATGTCTTGGGGAAGATTGAAGCTATTGATGCAGATTTTGGTTCAAATTCAAATATCTCTTACAAAATCCAATCTATAGAAGGTCGACATTTACCATTCGTGATAACAGCATTGACAGGAGTTTTAAGTATTGATGGTCTCTTAGATCGTGAGACTAAAGACGAATATTCATTCACAGTAATAGCTAGAGACAATCCAATCAAAGGTGTGAGTCTGAGTAGTTCCGTTAACGTTGAAGTCAACATTTTAGATGTCAACGATAATCCACCAATGTTCTACGGTTATGATGAATTAATTTCGAATGCAGAAGCCAATATCTACAACAATCACAACTATCAAGAAGAAATACCTGTATATTATGGTACAGTTGCTGAAAATAGTCCAATAGGAACACCTGTAACACGTGTTTTTGCTAATGATTCCGATTTTACCGGTAACGGAAACGGTCTACTTTTATTCGATATTCCATACCGTAAGAATCGTCAAAATCTATTCGCTATTGATTCAAAAGAAGGCGTAATTACAACTATTGGTCGGTTGGATTATGAGACAAAGAGTAGTCATAATATAACGATAATAGCATCAGATCTAGGATCGCCTAGTTTAAGTTCTACTGCTCTTTTGATTGTGAATATCATTGATGTACCGGAAGATTTACAAACAGCGGAACAAGCGATATTTACGCATCGTTATTATGAGATTGAAGTTGAAGAGAATGTTCCGGTCCCACTGAAAGTGTTAACGTTGAATGTTAGTGAGTCTTATCGTTCACACAAATTACGTTATAGCATTGTTGGTGATAAAAACAGTGATATAAAGCGAACATTCAGAATTGATCCAAGAAATGGTACATTATTTATCATCGATAGTCCTGATCGGGAGAAAAAGGACCGTTACGAATTGATAATTCGTTTAGATCAATACAAAGTCGGTCGTGATATGACTGTAATGATTTATCCTGTAACAAATGAACGATTAGGTAATTTAGGATTGAATGAAGTTAAAGTGATAGTACGAGTGACTGATGTTAATGATAACATACCGAAATTCACAATAACCGGCCGACCGATCATAGCAGCAATTCCATCTACTGCAAGTTACGGTCATCACATTGTCACACTTCAAGTAAGTCGCTCAATCTTATTATCTATCAAAAATATTGATAATAAAATGATTGTTGGTATTTTAGGCTGTAGATCCCGATTTTGGTTTGAATGGTGAAGTTCGCTATCAAATTCTAGGACGCGCTGATGAAGCCAGTCGACGTTTCTCTATCGATCCTCTAACTGGACAAGTACGGTGTATTGCGAATTTCGCAAAAGATGCCGGTAAAGTGTTTGGTTTCGATGTAAAAGCTACAGATCGACGAGGAGCGGACGATGGCAGATCATCAATTGCTAATGTTTTTGTGAGTATTCTTAGCGATTTTTGAGTTTTCCCCTCTTTCGGTAGGTATATTATCCTTGACACTAGAGGATATACCCTGATATGATGTCAAAAATTATATCGAAGATGAGGGTGAATGTGTTTATGAATTAATGGAAAATCCTCCTGGATTATAAGATGTTTGTAAGGGTAGTTAGGTAGAATACAAGCAGTTCTTCTTCCTATACTTTGGTTGAAGTTTTTGTAATTTTAAAAATAAAGGAAAGTTTCTAGTTGTCAATGTTGTTTCGAATTATGAGAACAACAGAAACGTGATCTGTATATTGATACTTGGAATTTTATTGTTCGAGCTTTTTCTACACTCGGATTCTTTTAAATACATTTTGGTATTCTGTAACAAAGTCTTAATCTCTATGTCTACCAACTCTTAGTAAAGATGCGTTCTATCAGCCTATAGCTTTCATTTTTGGTAGTTTTAGAATAAATTAGCAAATCCATTTGCATTCCAGGTGTACGTTCTGGACGACCAACGGCAATTGGTGATGGTAATGGGCATGAAACCTACAGAAGTTGAAAAGTGTATGGACAACATTACTCAGTAAGCCCACAATAAAATCATCATAATTCAACTAAATTTAATATCATTGTGTTTATAATAGAACCCTATTCAATGTGACTGGATTCGATGTACGTGTACGTAAACTGGAACCACATTTAGAACGAAATCAAATTGATAACAGCGTGTAAGTAGATCTATAATTCATTCATTACTGATAATATAATTCATAATCAAAGCTATCAGGGGTTGTTTATAATTCATATACACAACCGGCTTATCATAATGATCATACAGCATATTTCATTAATACAAACCTATAGCTATAATTAGAGATAAATACATATACCTTAGAGAGGGACCCGCTTAATTGAATCATACTGTATAAACTGACATATATTCCAAACTGGCGCTATTGATTAATTTAATAAAATAATTCAAAACTAAATATAGAACAAAATTGTGTTTTTGACATTGCCAAGGATTTCCTTAAGGGTTGTAGTAACACATGGAGAGAAAGAGAGTTGTAATAACAAAATCTATGAATATACAAGATGGTGCTTTAAAGAGAATAGATTTCGGCTTATCTTACCCTAAAGCTGTAGAACTCTGAGCTTTCATGCGATATATAGAAAATAGTTTTTTGTGTTATCATTAATGCTGATGATTTTCAGAACTGATATGTATCTGTATGCTGTTGATCCACTGATGAATTCTATCGTCAATGTTGATCATCTACAAAGGTACTACTAGTATGATTTTTTCTCAATTGTAATCTTTTTAATTGTTTAATTAATTAATTAAGGATTCTGCAACTGAAACATGATGAAATTGAGGAAAAACTGGAAGGTACCAAAGTATTAGCTTTTGCTAATGCAATACCAGAGAGAGACCTCACAAGAAACCAGCGAATTCTGCTAACATCCCTTGAAGTTGGTATTGTTGTATTGGGGTGTGTTGTATTTATTGGAGCTCTAACTACAGCAATCTGTGTGTTGTGTATTCGACGGAAGAAACGAAGGTATTCCTGAATTTAAGTGTCACCATTTTTTTTTTGTTTTTTCGCAGGAGTAAAACAATTGACAGCCGAGATTTTTTATCGCATAACCGTTACGTTATAATTGGGCAATAACCCCAGAAACAATATAGACCCAAGACCTCCTTTTTTTTATGATTTTATCGATTATATTTAACATGTTTATCATCAATTTACTTTCCTATTCTCTTCCATTATTAGGTTACTACGTGAGAATTTCACTCAACCGTTAAATTTCACTCTCCCACCAAATACAACAATGAACAAGTCTGGTCTATTCTCTGGCGGTTACGGTGAACCACTTCATTACAGTGATGTAGGTCATGATTTAGTTCATGTACCGTCCGGTTATATTGGTCAACATGATATTAATTGTCCACGAATGAGACGTTTACCACCACCATTCCGTGAACGTTCACGTAGTTCTGGTGGTGTAGAAAAATCGATTACATCACTACATTCAAGTGGACATGATTCTGGTATTGTTGATACAACAACAATCCATTGCCAATGTGGACATTCTAGTAGCCAATCAGAGGATAGTAGCAAGTAGGTTGATAAAACAAAACAAAATAAAGAAAACATACATAAAATCATAGTTGATTCTTTTTCGTAAACGAATAGTTATGAGGATTCATTACAATCAGTACCTCGACGAAAAACAAGAAATTCATCGTCTTCTAGTCGTCAAGATATTCCAAGTACAGCTGTTATAACACAAAGACGATTAAGGAATCGTTCAATTAGTGAAGATATGTTGAATTCGTTTAGTGGTAGTGTTGGTGGTGGTGGTGGTAGTGGTGGTGGTGGTAGTGGTGTTGGTGGTGGATTGTATCGGATGAGGTCAATGGGGCATATACCGGCGCCTCCGCCAATTTTCACATCAGAACGTGGTACATTACGGCGAACATCTGATCAATTTGTAATGACTCGCCCTAATCCATAATAGTTTATTTTTGCTCAAATACACCATTAAAGTTACCATAATTTTTATTAATTACAATTATAAACAATCAATAATCAGATATTTAATTTAAATAGTTCTTGTTTTGTAAGGAGTATTTATTGTTGATTAAGTTCAATAGAAAAAATGGCCCTTTGTGCAATATTACGTGTACGTAAAATTGTAAATACATTATTATTATTATTATTATTAATATTGTTATTATTATTATTATTATTATTATTATTATTATTATTAGTCTGAAATTGTGTAAATAATGTATGAAGTGTTGTAATAATAAATAGATACCACAAACTTTAGTTTTACTACCAAAGAGCTTTTAGAATCTTGAACCATGATTATAAAACATCATAACTCATCGAAATTCTTCAGGCACTGCGCTAGAAAACCGATTCAGATATACAGCAAACACTGGATTAGAACACAAAAACAGAACGGCTGTAGAAAGTCGGTAATAAATAAACCATAATTGCCTGGACACAACTAACAGGAGAAAACAAAAAATGTGTCGGCCATAGATATCTAACTGCAATTGTTTGTTTTATCAAGTGGTCCAATATTTCAGACCCTTTTTCGTGATGGACTTTTATTGCTGTGTATTCACTGGAAATTAGAAATAAAAAAACAAACAAAAAAAAATTATCAACAGATTAACGATTTAATAAATAATAAAGTCGGCACGTTTGGTCACGATAAACTTCCTTAAATTGTCCTTGAAGCTGATATGGGATATGTTCTGGACGCTTAAGGATAAGTATGAACTACCGGCACAAAAAACAAAAATGAAGCGTTGTCATTATTTTTGTAGATCTGGATGGATAACAGGACATTCACCGTTTATGATGAATTGGTGGACACTACAAAAAAAAAATAAAGAAATAAGTAGAAAATAATGTGTTCGGTAGTTTAGATGATTTGCAATTCAAAATTCTGTTGAATACATGAAACTCTAACGTGAAATATCTTGAAATTCAACAAAAAAGGAACGTATTGATTTTGTGTAATCATGCACATTAAGCTTGAATTTTTGTCGGCTCGTTTTTCAACCCCTCACACATGTAAGTATGTGTAAAATTCCTCCATCAACTTAACTAAAAAATCCCCAAAATCACTTTAATTCGTCTATTGTTGTGGAGCTGTTAATGTGAACATATACCCATCTAAATGGGTGCAAAAATTTTCCATTAAAAGTTTAACGGATGGATAAAAACCGTTTTGTTTAAGTGGCTAGTTAGCCTTAATACAATATAAGACAAAAAATGTAAATATTACCCTGTGTAGAAAAATGTAATATCGCTTGATATAATCTCACATCGACCATCAATTTGAAATATTGTCACCGAGACCTTAAAGCTTTGTATAGCCTTGAGTTTGTTTAGAAGATGTCTTATAAAAAGCTTACAATTTACACTCTTCGCTCTTCGCTCTTCGATAAATTTAAAAGAAAAATTTAGTCCGTAATTTCATCATTTCCGGTAATAATTACGTTCACTGTTTATTTCCGGTTTTCTTTAGAAATTGTTGAAAATTTAATAGAATCAATGGCAGACGGAGTTGTTACTGTTTCTACTATTGAAACGACCTACCTTAACACGAACGTAAAAGTGTACCGAGTCGATCACACATGAAAATATCGAACTGAAACCGCAACAAATTGTAACATTAATGTAATATTGATTTTATATAAATAAGTTCGGTGAAGGGGGCGACAACGTTATCTACAGGGTAGGTTTAGAAAGTTTGATTTGTATTCAAGGTAATATCGGACAGCTGGTAGCTTTTGCCTGCATGCCTCCTATTCGGTGACAGTTGATAGTCACTTCAAACACACACTCCATAAATTGGTGATGCTGTAATGCTGAAACTTTCCTATTAAATGAAGTTATAGCCGTTTTAAATTGTTTTCAAAGTCAAAACGTTGTAATAGCAATGAGTATATCTTGATAATGTACGTATTGTCATCGTCCTACAACTAACTGCAGTTTTAAACTTGAATTTATTCGATTGTTTTGTATGAAAGACAAATAAATGTTTAGGAAAAGTTGGAAAGTCATAAACTTTTTCACGAAATTTGTTAAATCTAAAATCAAACGGTAGATTGATTATTACGTTGATAAAACAAATAATGATAGGGGGAACAACTTCCCTAAACATTAATTTTGATTTATGTATATGCTTGCTGTTTAATTTCATCCTGTTTTCTTGTTCTCTCTCCCTTCGACGGCTGTTTTTCCAAATATTTTTTGAGAAATTTCACAAAAAAGGACAACAATAACAACTAGAATTAAGCGCAGTCGCTTGATTTCAGTATGAACCACCTCCAAAACGGCACGCAGCTGCACCACCACCACCATCACGACCACCACCACTACAACTGCCTATAACTATCAAGATTCTTGTAAAGCGTCTCGACGCTCGTATTGCTAACACAACCGTGATACGCGCTAGTAGAGAATCGTGTGCGTGTATCTTACGTAGTATAAGGACAATTTTTTAAAATCATAAAATAATAATTGGTTAGATATCTATTTTTTTATTAGATAATGATTGATTCTGGTTGAACGTATGCTTGTGGTATAAATGGGTGTATTAGCCAGTGATTCAATGATTGAAACGAAATCAATGCTAGATCTTGCTACATTCCGTCTTGACGAAGACGAAGAGTTACGTTACAATAATCGACGACGAGCTGCTGAAATATTAGCCGGCTTAACAACTGCAATTCCTGATAAAATGTTAGCATCGGAATATTTAGGGAATTTCTTTGATGTTGTACCATCAACATATACGGAAAGTAATGAGATCCATAGAACGGCTGTATTTGAATTTAAAACAAATCAACTTGTAATGAATGCATCATTGAATGCAACAACAGAAAGTGCATTTGTACCGGAATTATTTTATCGTCATTCAATGGCAATGACTGCTGTTTATTGTATTGCTTATCTATTGGTGTTTGCTGTTGGTATTGTTGGGAATTTCTTTGTTATTGCTGTTGTTTTCCGATCACCACGTATGAGAACTGTTACGAATTTTTTTATCGTAAATTTAGCTGTTGCTGATATACTTGTGATTGTCTTCTGTCTACCAGCTACGTTGATGTCCAACATCTTTGTCCGTAAGTAGATTTAAAAAATTTTTAATTAAATCATTGTTGTTGTGTTGTTATTTTGATAAAGTCTCTATATGTCATGAATTATCCAACATTTTCCACATTACATATAAAAATCGCATAAAACGCTAATAAAAACGGACTTCAATTTGTACGTCGATAAATTTATTGGAGTCTTCTCCATTCGAGATTAAGTCAATGTTGTTCGATTTTTTCCCCCTCGCTGCTTTGCTAACTCTATTTGTAAATCATGATTCCAACAGAAATTCCTATCGTTGATTGAAATTCCTATAATTCTTGTTAAATGCCATGTTATTCGAACAATGTGATTTACAACGTCACAGATTCATTCAATTCGAGTTAATACTCGCAATACTAGACAGGATTTAATGATATCATGATAAGGAACCAGATCTAGGTCATTAACGTTTCCAATTGTAAATCAAATATTGCCACAAATCAAAGGACAAGGTCAATAAGATTCAACGGTTGCATAACGGATGTCAGGATGAATAACACTATCGTCTCGACGTCGGTGTGTAAATGTGGGTGGATTCGTTTGCAATTAAAATTGTAGGTTTTCTATTAAATTGGATTTTTATTGAATAATAAAAACGTAAAATTGTCTTGACAGTCGCAATTGGAATTACCTTAAGAAAGTGAGCAAAATCGTAAACTTACCGACATCAAAAAGATTAATTGAAAATCGTCAGTCACTACTGCAATAAAACCGGCAGTAAATCCCCCATATTGTCATCAATCAATACACTAATTGCATGGAACTAGTTTTGGCAAATAGCCATTGTTGGATTCTTCCAAAGAATCAAGTTTGAAATTGAAATTTTAAGCCCTATACGTCTCGACATGTTGAGCAAAAACCAATAAAGAATTTCCACTGCTGATGAAGTTCTGATCTGTTCAGACTAGAATTTATTGATAAATCTGTGAGTTTCTGGTGCATAAATTCAGTGATTTTGTTGAGGTAAATCAACTTTTGTACAAATTGAAATTCATAAGATACCATTGCCAGAACATTCGAATAAATCAAAAAAGAATTCCACGGCGTTTCAATTCAAATTCACAAAATTTTAATCAAGTATTGCCAACTTTTTGTAGCGGAATAGCTATTTAACGTTTGAATATAGCATTTACCTACTTACAAAGTAATTGAAACTTTGTCGAGTCGTTTACATAAAAAATAAATAGCTACGTGACGATATTTGCTCGAAATTGAAAGTGAGAACCTTCAAAATATCATGACAAATTGGAATTTGATGGATTATGACCCGGCGCATCCACCATTTCTCCTATGATGCTTCCAGATATTTGCTTTTATTTGTTTTTAAGCGACAATTCTTGTTAGTTGATGACAATAAGCGAAAGTAATGTCGACACACCCTATAATAGAACTTTGAATCGACTGTTTTATGTTACGATCTGTTGAGTGTTTCAAATGGGAATCATTTCTCCTGTGAAGTTCTAAAACTTTAGCTCTCAAGAGATTTCGTATGATACTGTTTTACACCAACTAAAGAAAATTTACAAACATTCTGTGGTGTTTTTGTAGGTCGAAGTCGGTCAATTTTGTTTTACAAATGCTTACAATTGTCGATTGTAAAACAATTTTCAATGCGAACTCAATTTGTTCTTGTCTATCTGTCACATTCGTTTTCAAATTATCGTGACGACTGGAGAACAAAGAGCCGTAATGACGACAATAATTTACTTCGGTTTTAATTATCAAAATTACAATAATATCGTGTAGACATTTTAATTTAATTTCTGTTTGCTTTGAGCAATATTCCAAGTGATGATGTGAAGATGATGTGTGCAAGATTAGGTGGAACTTTTGGGCCGCAATATAGACTTCCTGAATTTTGGAGGTGACAGTCTAATGGATCATCAAACTCGAATTTATTATGTCGATATTTCACTAAAATGCGATTATTTTACGAGTTTTGGAAGTGTAAGAGATGATAGATTAGAAGCTTGTTCTAAAATTGAGCGTTTAACCACGATTTCTTTATTTTATTTTAACGTAAAACCTGGAGCATCTACCAAAATTCCCCTAATTCCATTAAGCTTTAATTGTTGTCTAGGTCATGTGAAAACAAACACCCAACGACTGATCAGTTGAAACTTTGATCTAATCTTCGTGTAAAAACGTCCATTACTGAAATAAACGTTGGAACTTATACCTGAATTCAATTATGTATCAAGAATGACAGTCGAATAATTTACATAATCCTGTCTTGAAAGGAGGCTGACTGGCCTCATTTATAAGGAGACTGAAGTGGCACGTTGTTCACCTGGCACAGTCGACCTACCTACCTACCCATCTCCTCCTTTATTCCCCAACTTGAAGTTGCAACCGTACAAGGAATTTTCTTTATGTATGTGTGTATGTATAGCGAAGGAGGTATTGCGTTGAAAGGAAAACTTTCAGCTTTATGAAAAGCAGTATTGAGCACGGTTGGTTCAATGGCCTGACCCAAGTAGCTCTTCGTTGACCTGGTTTTTACCTGACCCCGGTTTGAAATGTTGTATTCACGTGTTCGTCGATATTGTCCTGGCTCTACCTAGCTCTTGAAATTGTGCAACCAACAGCTGATTTATAAAATTAAGATTATTATATTTTATGGATTAGTAGGTCAATTTCTGGGTGCATTCTCAAATTACACAAGTTATGCAATTTTTTAAATTATGCTATTTTGACTTGATTATAGTGTAGTTTGTAACATATGAACCCTTCAACTAGTTGATAAATTATTATTGCTGGATTACGAGAGTAATTCCGACTCTCTGGCCGGAATTGTGGTAGTTTTTTATACCAACGATCGAAGTTCACAGGTGTTAGTCTTGGAGGGGACTGGAAGAGATTTCGATAAATTCTGAAGCATTTCAAGACAGAACTGTATCCTCCCGGATGGCTCTTGTAGCTTTATTGTTTCAGTAAATGTCGGAAATGCGGACTATTTGGTTTCAATTGTCTGAAGAAACAACAGCTAATTGTTTTCACGTCAGCAACACAGTCGATAATAATTGAAAATTCAAATAAATTGCCATGTTACTAACCGAATCGATTTTAGTTAATTACAAATAGATTTGTTGACAATCTCTCTCTCTTTCTAGTAGTATACGTCTTTGTTTTTTTGGCCACAATACGACCTAGTTAATGACCCAATTTGATTGTCACATTTCGGTTATAAATTCAGAATATATTTGGTAGGTTTGACCCAAATATACAGTTTGTCTTCTATTCTAATAATATTCAGTTATGTATTCTGGTTATGCGTTTATGTTTGTACTTCCTTTGTAAATCGTCCCTTTAAGCTTGTCCTTTACAAACAGGTCATACAGTTAGACAACGAGAACGGCGTAATAATTGCGCCAGTTATCCAACTCGCTGTAGAATCGCTTTTATGAAATTCTATTACACAATTGGCTCTATGTTTAATTAAATTCACAAAACCGTTTTGAGTAGACTTTAGACGATACATTTACAATTTTAAATTAATTTTTTATTGTGTCAATAGGACAGTAGGGCAGCCCTTTTATGATAACAAGGAAATCTCGACCGTCATTACTATGCAGTTACTCGCTTGTTAGTTTCTTTCAATGACCCTCTTCGTTTTTGATAAAACTTGTGGTGATTTATTCTGAAATCTAATTGCACAAATTAGGTCATTGTCTAGATTTCTTTGGTAAAGGAAATGAAGATTCTCCAAACCTCTTGATGATAGTTCGAGGCTGATTCTTCAAAAATCGATAAGTTTTTCAATCGAGTGGTTAAATCGTTTAGGGCCAAATCGAGGAAAAATGTCACATAGGAAATGACCTAACAAGAAAAAATTTATCGTTGCCGATTTATAAAATTATGAAACTGGTTCAAGGATCTGGTTTTAGCCCTTCGACATGACTTGTCATCGTAAACACGAAAGATATACAGGAAATATGGTCGTTTCTCTTTTATTTTATTTTTTTGGGGCAAGACAATGTGTCTCCATAGTCCTGCATTGGGGTCGTTGACTCGCAGATTTTAAGATTAACTATGCAATTTTCGTTGAGGTCAATGCACTGTTTACTAGTTGGAAGTTAGATAAGTGTAAGCGTCTCCATAAATTTATAACTTAGAAGGATCGGATTTATAATCGGATACAAACAAAAACAAACAAATACATTTTTTCTTATTGTTAGTTGACACAAGAAATTGTTTGTGAGAAGGAAATTGATTAAAGCTCTGGTTGCTCGGATAAGATGTGTGAGGAAATCAATTTAATTTCCGACAATCATGGTGTGTTTGTAGATTTTAAATGAAGGTCGGGGTTTTTTTTTTGGGTGAAATTTTGACCTTATCAATGATAGGATCATTTATCCTTTTCAAACAGTGACACATATATATTAAACATTGATGTGTTTTTAGTTGGTTGTTCCTCATCCGCTTGCTTTAATCTATTCTTCATGTAGAAAACAGTTGGCTAACATAATATTAAAAAGCGACTAAATCGGGTACTTTGTAGATGAATCATCAATCAATCTATAATATTAGCAAACACGTCCATGCTTTTATGAATTTAACATGAATACAGAGGAAGAGATGGATGTGTAGAGAATCCATGTTGATTTGATAAGAAAAATTGAATAATTTACATTAAAAATCGAAATACGGCTTTTAAAAAGAACTGAATTAGAATTGGAACAACTGTGTCAAACTTCAATGTGTTGACCTACATTTTCGGATTGATTTTGTCATTTGAATTAATCAAAACACTAAGAACAGGCTGTAAAAATTATGGACGAAACATTCAACAACACTGGCTAACTGAATTTTCTGTATTATAATCGAAAAATGTTACGTTTTTATGTTGGATATAATCGCCCAGCGCATCCGCCAAAATTCAACCCTAATAACTATTGATTTTTCTTTCAAACTGCCAAATTATCCAACAGTAGCTTCCAATTTTATTTTAGTTTTTTTTTTGTCGATAAATGAAAAGCTTCTTGATCCTCTCTTCAACGATTCCATCTATTAATCTTAACTATAAGTGGACTTTCAGCGTTACAAAACGCTTCAAGATCCCCAAAGATTTTTGTGATTTTTAACAAACTTCCTGACCTGTCTAATAGCGATCAGTTCAACCAACAAACATTAATCTTTCTTGTGAATGTGTCAATTGAACTGTACACTAACGTGTCGTATACAACACTTTACAATTAAACATGGTAGAAGCGGCATGTTAATTAAAAGGTACACACATGGATAAGCTGGAGATTAGTTGATTTATCATCGTTAATATTAAACTAGAGTTGAAGATAGTTTCGTTGAGAATAGAAATGGATAAATGTGAAATACAGCGGATTAGCTTGTGGTTTAATTACTAGATTTTATTGAATCATCTTGGGGTTTTGCCGTAATAAATCTTCAACGTTATAGTGGTAAATTTATATTTTTTATCGCAAATCTATTGGTAACAGCGTCAAAGTTTATTTATGATTTTGTAAACAAACTTTGGGAAGTACGCAACCCTTTCAGTTTCAGCCAATGTTCCCATTTATTCACAAATCATATACAGATTGTGTCGTATTTGCGATTTATTCAAATTACAATCTCTGAATCTATTTGAAAACATCTCACCGATTTGCGGGAGAATTCAGATGATTGATTTATGTAACAACTATTAACCACCTGAAAGTACTGACAATACAATCTGTCGACTTTTACGGAACGTGTATGATTGATTGATTCGTTCTGAAATCGAATTTCTTGTTAAATTAACTTGGAATCACTGAAAGATCGATTGAATTACAAAAATTAATTTATTTTTGTGTGAGAGAGAGAGACTTTCTACTGTAAGCTACATCAACCTTGTTTCTATTACGGCAATATGGCAACAACCGGTGATAAATCAATGCACCTGAGTCAGTTTTCAGCCGTTTGCAGGAGTGTATCCAGGTCAGTACCCTGTTGAGGTCATGGCGCATGGCGCTTATTCAATTCCTGGTAATATTTTCTACTACTAATACTATAACGAAAGGAATACGCACCCTCTACATTTCCCTCTTTACCCCTCATAATAGTAGCTATTCAACAATAATTATTCGGTTTATCTTGTCGTGTATTTTTGTGGGAAAGTTACACTATTATCCTTGACCAGTCGATAACATTCTTAAAGATTATTTTTTCGATTTCTATCAAAATTTCATGAATATCTTATTGATTTCAGTCTTTAGAGATAATAGCTTGGCCTGGTTATCCTGTTCAACTGCCACCTGTCTATATTTCCCTTGTTTAATAGTGACATATATATATATATATATATGTATATCGACTAGGTCACCGGCCTACCTGTTTCACTGGCCTACTTTCAGCAGGAATCGGTCATTTAAAATTAATACCAGAACTTGTGGTATTATAAGCAAGATTCACAGAAATATAATAAATCGAATCGATAAATACCATTTTCTAAAGGTTTTATTTAACAACGAAATGTCGGCAACGTATTCAAATACGTACGTGCAATAAAATCAAAAAAATTCCATATATGTGGCACGTGACCTATTTAAGTTCAATAGATTTGGTGCGTATTGAGGCCGGAAACCATAAGACGACAATTCAATGGGTCTTCTACCTTTGATCTTTAACGTTTTTCAGGTCGCGTCTTGGCGATTAATGTCGATTATTGACAGAATGTTTTCCAGTATTGTCTTTCAGATATAATTTGAGGAAAAGTTGAGAATAGTTTGGATATTTTAGTGTTCTTTCAGTTGAATGGAACACGAGAAACAAATTTCGTCGAAATATTCAAAAAAAAAAAAACATCGACTATAAAACTATAGGAGGAGATGATTGTACTTTAAGCTGATTATTACATTTATCCATCGGACAGTCCACAATTGCAAAATTACGACTTAACTAGTTCAAGGATAATGGTGAACATAGTAGTCTATATGGGTTATTCAATTGATTAGCAGCAAATGATGTGGATAGTGATTGTATGAAGTGGACACTATCGGATTCCAATGATTACAATAATCAATCTTGCAAAGCTGATGGGAGATTCAACATGTTTCCAGCGTCCCGGATGTTATCATTTATATTGTTATTTTCAATTATCTATTTGTTAGAAGAATGTGGCAATAGTTTAAATGTTAAAAGAGCATTGTCAAATAAAATAAAAATTACTTTCACTTGACAAATTTTACGAGATTTTGTAAAAATACGACAGACAGTCAGACTGTTTTTGTATTCATTCTGCATACTGTACACAGCTTATATCATCGGAAAACCAACCAAGAAACACACAGGATTTGGTTCAGTTATGATGGAGAACCCACACATTTGTCTAGACGATTGTAGGAGCTTTTCTTTGGATCTTCTGTTCAATCAACTAATTAATTTCATCGTTGGAAGCTTAACAACCAAAAAAAAAACAACAAACAACATATAACCTTCGGATGAAGTAAGATAAATCCTCTTACAGAACTTGACACGTTAGCTGAAGTACCTTCAGGATTTATCTCCACAACTTTAATAATGGCGTATTTGAATAAATTTCAAATTAAAATATTACAGAGTTGAAGTGTTCATCTCGTTATTGAACTCTTTAGGGAGTTTCGATAAATCAACCAATTGCTGCACATTATTCCCGACAAAATGGTTAAAAAAAAATGATGTTCTCGCCTCATCACTGTGTATGCGTAGAATTATTCCACGTTTTCCCATTTATTTGGTTCCCATCAAATCGCTCTTATCTAATTTGTTCTTAGCTGAAAATCCCCCAATTGGATAATCTCTCAACTCGCCAACAATTTCCTTTCAGTATTTGCTAAATCGAAAAAAACAAGAACTAAACTATCTCTGAAATGGTAGAATAAAGATATTTTATTTCAACAAAAAAAATAAAATAAGAATCGTTTGATATATTTTTTTTTTGATGTTATTGTGTCCCCTTCAACTGTAAGTATTCAAGCGGATTTGTATACCACTAAACAAACAGTTGTTGATCTGAAAAAAGAATAACGAAATTGGCGAACAATCCACATACAAAAAGCGTTTCATGATAGAAATACTGTCATTTCTGTCTATCGTATCGGTTTTTATTATCAGTTGAAACTCGATCGTACCCTATTTTCTTTGGAATTCGATCACAATACCCCCTCAACTGAAGAAAAAAGTAGAGTTAGAGTGGAAAAACTCACAATTGTGTCCTTTCAACTGAAACTAGAATGTTAATCATTTGCTCTATTGATACTGAAACTAGTATCCGTACAAATATTATTATTTTGATAAAATTACAAGAGAGAACTTGAACTAGATTCCGGTACTATTCTAGTAGTGTTAATGACGTAAGTGAGTTTGTTAATTTTAATTAAATAATTTTAATTAGAATTTCTAGAATAGTAGTTACAATATTTGTCAAGTTTAGAGTTCAAGGTTGTTATCAATTTTGCTACAATAACATATTTGTTATCATAAAATTGTGAAAAAGCACACTGAAAATCGATAATAGTAAAGACTCTATTATAGTGATGGAGATGTTGGAATTGAAACAACTTTCAGTGGTGTGATAAGTTCTGAAAAAGCTCTAACAAGAATTAGTCTTCCTGTTTCAACTAAATCGTTTCCACTCTTTTTTTTTTGATCTTTCAGCAAAGCTAAAAATATAATTAGTTTAATCTATTTGTACTCATTAAATTATTGAAATGTTTGAGATTGGTTTGTTTTTCGGTTGAACTTTCTGGAATAAATTTAATAAAATCACATTTAAAAAGCTTTCCATTAGAAATACTTTTATAAACGTCATCACCCCGCAACACGCTCACATTTACTTATAACAAATAAAGCTTTGAGGACAGTTATTTACAAAAACCAAGTCCACAGGAATCTGCTAAAAGAATTATGAAATTTACATTTTTTTGACACAATTATGTGCACGGTTGTACATTGCGATAAAGAAACAATAGACGGTTGGCGGTTTGTTGGAGAATTTATATCTAGGACAACATCTCTAATAGTAGGATTACGTTGAAAGGTTTCAGGATTTTATCCTATAGGACCATAGAATGACATTAATTCTTTGGTTGACTGGATTGTGGAGGCGATTTTTTCCTGCCACTCCTTGTTCCGGATTATAGTGGAACAGTGATTTAAACTGTTGTAGACGTTTATCTTGTTTTTAGTTAAATTGAATACAATCGACTGTCTGCAAAAAGGAAGCCACACTGAATAAGTTAAACTGGAAAAAACATAAGAATACAAAATAAGGAAGTCTGTGGAGTAAATCTGAAATTAAGAATTGTTAAAGAATCTAATCCTTGACCTGTTTCTATTTGTGTATGTTGCAAATTGTGGTAAATACAAAGTTTATGAGATGTTGGTGGAGCAACAACTGGGAATTTTCTAAAATTATCAAATTTCCTTTTAATTAATTGTTCAGAAACAGAGCGTACACATCTCATGTGGAATTAGTAAATCCCATTGTAGAACTTAATTAAAATATAACCAAATACTGATGGATTTTAAACAAAATTTTCAATTTAAAATGACGAAAATTGCATTACTTTTATATAGTCGATCATCATTCCAACACAACTCTAGAATTGTATGTTGCATATCTTCTACAGCGATTTAATGCAAATATCTGAAAGTTTGCATACGAAATTGCAAATGTTGTTTAACGTAAAGCACGATTCTTTATTGTAATTTTTGTTGGGAAAATTTATTGCAATCATCATATTTATGTGATCAGGACTGGCATCAGCTAGGACATCATCTGTTATCGTTATCACTATCGTTACGGTTCCTCTTTAAAGCCTGTCCTGTATATGATGCATATTTTATAATTCAATTGAATCGTTTATGATAGAAGATCGTATATCTGATTGCACGTTTCTCTTCAACTAAGACGAAACAATTCCAATAATAGAGCTTTTCGTTGCAGAATTCAGATTTGCATATGTAAACATATTCATAAAAATATTTAAGAGCATTCGCTTTTATGTTTACGAAAGACAATTTTGAGGAAATTCGCAATTGGAAATACACGTTTGTGATTGTAAATTGTTGGAATGAAGTCAGAGACAATGGGCATATCGATAAGAGAACTACCATTTATGCAATAAATGTTTAATATTAACGTTTATTTATCAGAGTGTAAGTACTATTGTCATGTAAGTAGGATAACAGCAAGATGGATATAAAGACAGAGATTAGCGTTTTCTCAGAATCTTAATCTCTTCTGTAACGTATTTGGTGGAATCGTTGTTTACTATTTCAGTATTCTCTCCTTTTTCATTCGTCTACTCTCAAGGTTTCCAGTTTAGTGTTTACATCTTTACGATGCCTTTCCTGAAAACTGCACGAGAAAAGCTTTCAGCTACTTCCTAGTTTAGATTTTCCTGTTATCAATTTCATCCTAAAACAATATTAATGATTATATTATTAGCATTATAGTACAATCTCAAAAGGAATTGCAACTTGCTGCCAGCTGTGCACAATGAATAACAAACAACAATGCAAATTTACGATTATTAGTGGCATTGTAATTAAATCTGTACCAAGTCAATATAGAAACAATACATTTCAGCCACACCAAATTGTTGTCCGTTGTCAAATAATCGATTTAGGACATGCTACAGTATTGGCAATAAAGCATTTTCATTGACACACACACACACCCACACACACATGAAACGAGATAAAAACAAGAAATTCAAGCTACAAGAAATGTCAACATCTCTATTATAATTATTCATGATATCGAATATTAATTAGGTGAAATTCGTGCAAAATTCAATTGGGGACAGGTTGGCGATAAGAAATCGGGCCAATTGATTGAAACTTGCTATTATAATTGATTATAATGATTATTTTTTTTTTAAATAAAATAAAATCAACATTATTATTGTATTCAAAGACGTTCCTAAATGCCAAGGACACAGTTGTTGTGATTTATGTTTCTAAAAACGTTTACAATTGTTTGATTAATGGATGATGATGATGATGATGATACTTTCTCTTTTCCAGCATGGGTTTTGGGTTGGTGGATGTGTAAAACTGTACCATACATACAGGGTGTTTCAGTAGCTGCTTCAGTTTACAGTTTAATTGCTGTTTCTCTTGATAGGTGAGTATATATTTTCAACAATGTCCAATTAAATTGATCGTCGATCTATAGAATAAGTTATGAAGGAGATGCACGTATATCTTGTGTGCAACCTCATATATGTTGTCTATAGTCATTTATCATTCTCTATTTTCCAATATAAGAGTCTATATATAGAAAGTTGCAGTACTTGTTGCGAAAGATGGACGACAGTTTGATTGTTAGCATACGTGACAGTGGATGTGCTACAAATATACGTCAGCTAAAGACAAACTACAGCTGAAAACCAATCTCATCTCATATAATGCCCTATTTCTTCTATATTATGTTTTATATTACATTTTTTTGTTGCATAGTCGAGTGCAACTTTTAATATCCTCTCATTCTTGGACGATATGGTTAATAGATCGTAACAGAATTCTAGACGCAGTTTTCTGTTAAATGTACAAAAAGCACAGAAAGCATCGTTATCGTATTTTTTATTTGTCAACGATGATAGGAAAGCGACATTGAATCTAAACAAACATTAGGCAATTCTAGAATTTGTTCGCTTGAAATCTAATCTTCTTACGAATTATTAACGATAATGCTACTGTAACATTCGGATTTCAGTCTTGATTTGTACGTATAGTGCGTCAAAATCAGCTTGACTTTCAAACGTCTGAAAAGTCTGAATGATGCCTGTCTGAGTCATCCTTGACCTTCTGCTAGAATTATTGACAATTTGGCGCCATTGATACTATTTTCCACATCCATTTCCGACACATCGCTAAACTTCTCTCTTCTCTAGAAACACAAAAAAAAAACTACAAATTTGAAACATCATTATTACAGTTATTCTGTTCGAAAATGTCGATAACAGTAAGTGGACGTTTTGGAATTCTTGCAGTTATCGACTTTAAAGTTAAATCAACATTAAAACGTTTTAATGGAGCTTAAAAAGCTCTATAAAAGCATTTGGTAGAATCATTTAGCTACCCAAAAAAAAGTAGAAGTAAATAGATAAACATGAGAGCTTTTATGTTATCTTAAAAAAAGTTTAGACAAAGATGAGGAATTGGAAGTTGTGTTCCGTCACAATATAAATGAGTTTTATAAATCAATGTCAACCGCATCTTAAAGTAGTTGTTTTATTGTAAAGGGTTGCGGTTTCACCCTAAACTAGTAAAATTTTTTTTGTTAATCAACTAATTGAAAATAATGAAATTTTCAAGAGCCTACATGCATCTTAATCACAATAGAAATAAAGTCTCTTTCTTTCTGTTGAAGATTTTCTTACGATCTGAAAATTCATGAATGATTCATGTACAGCTTAGATTCCTATTTGCAGTTTGATTCTAGTGTAGGTGCCCATTAATGTCCTTCAATACACCCCCGTTCAATTCTATTTAATTTAAATAACAAATAAGTATACCATTTACTTGGCAAACAATTGATTTAATATCACGATTATCTGATAAATTCTTGTCACCGGAGTTGTAATAAACTGACAAGGTTAAGGTAAACTAGCTGGGTTGAGCCAATGCCACTTGCATTGAAGAAGTAAACAAATAAAAAATTGCATCAACTCTTACTATAAAAGACAATCGACTTGCATCCAATTGTCATTACAGTTACTAGAAACTCAACGAAAATGTTCAAATTGGTAAGAGAAGCTTTATTATATAATTTTATCAATTTTTATTGATTTTTGATTGAATTATAGTTGGTTATTGCTGCCGTTTTGGCTTACGCTTCAGCCGCTCCCGGTTTACTCGCTTCACCAGCTGTAGCTGTAGCTCATGCTGGACCAATAGTACCAGCCGTTCCTCTTGTCCATGCTGCACCAGCAGTTACAGTTGTTAGAACAGCACCCATTGTTCATGCTGCACCAGTGTTACCAGTTTTGAAAACTGCTCCCGTTCTTATCCATTGAATTTGTCTGGAAAAGCCGTAATATCCGTATTATGTACAGTTATCAATTGAAAATAAATTAATTTGTTTCAATTACAAAAAAAAGTAGGAGATTGATGTATTATTAAGTGTACGATCACCTTCTGAATAGAGCACTATCCACCTTTTACATTTCACCATTATTCATCGTCCATTCACCTCCATCACGTCTATCAAGATAAGAGTTTTGAAATTTTCATAAAACACCGTGAAAACCGTCCACTAGGGGTTAATATGAAACTTTATGATTAAAGACAATCATTTTATAAAAGTAGTAGCAATTTTCTTCATACAAAAGAAGGGGGAAACATGAATTTCCGCAACATATTACATTTTATCAAAGAATAAAGAACAAATGAGGCCATTGACCGGACATTAGAAATGTTATCAGAACTATAGGGATATGGAAAATTGCCCCGTTTTCCACACATATTCCGGAAAAGCCATAATATTTATTGTCATTGTTGTCAGCTATTGTTGAAATTATTTGAAAATTGTCGTCTAGACGGACAAGTGGTCAACTGAAGTTTTTGATGCTAATTAAAATTTTAAAAGTTATCATTTTTCAGCGGTATAAAAGAATGGATCGTGTTTTTACCGAAAACACCAAGGACTATCTAACTCAACATTTATTCAATTGTAACGTTATGCATCTACCTATGTAGGTACTTATATAGAAACATTATTTATCGACGTTTTAATTATTTATTTTCTATCATATGTTATTTTTCCCATTGACTTTCATATTTTGCTGAAACTACAATCATTTCTGTTCTATTAACCCAATTACAACTGTAATGGTAGTATTAAGGTATCAACCCCTAAAACTGTCAAGGTTGTCATAAATAGTACACCATTCTTTGCCTCATAAATAAAAACGTAATGTTTTTGTTGTCATCAATCGGTAATATTTCTATCTGTTATCAAACCAAAAGTAGCAATTATTGAATAGAATCGAATTGAAACTATTTATTTATTTATTTGGTAAACATTCATGATTCATGTTAGTCATGAAAAACTTTCCTCTTTACAATAAAATCACATAAATTTGTCAGTGTAACTACAGTGAAAACTCTGGAGGCTGTATTGATTAGCTTAAAGTGGATCTTTTTCAATTCCTTAACAAAGAAGCCTCGTATGTAAATCAAAAGACTTTCATTTTCATTGAAACCAAGCCAAAAAAATCACGATTTTTCGATTTTTCTCTAGTGTCGAATAGAAAAAAAAAAACAAGCATCCTACTATATTCTGAGTCGGCCCTCTTCTTCCTCAATCTGTAACAACGATATCGGAATTTCAGCTGAAACTATTGTGGTTATATCGTATCGTCCTTGGATATGCCACTGAAATACATAGACTTGTTGGCGTCCATTTCTATTCGCCTCATGCACCCACAATTTATCATCAGCACGGGTATATGTATGTCTCTATTCCCATACAAAATTGTTAATTTCATCCGCTTTTTAATGAACGACTTTAATTAAAAATTAAAATCAATAAAACAATCAAATGTTTCGTCTTTATATTATTTTTATTTTAAGGCCTTAAATAAGAAATAAATAGATAAAATATCATTTTAAATACAAATCACAGCTTCTTAATGATGGACGGTTACAAGAGGGGTGGCATGGACTAGTGGGACAGCTTTGACGACTGGTACTACTGGAGCAGCATGTACAACATGGGCAGCTCTAACAACAGGAACAACAGGAGCAGCATGAACGACTGGTGCAGCTTTCACAACAGAAACAACAGGAGCAGCGTGTACAACTGGAACTGGATGGGCAACAACAGAACTGTGGCTAGAGACGGCGGCAGTATGGGCGACGGCTACTGGAGCAGCGACAAGACCGGGAGCGGCGGCGGCATAAGCCAAAACAGCAGACAATACCAACTGAAATTCGTCAAATATCAATAGAATTTTCATTAAAAATATAGCAATAATAAAACTTACGAATTTGTACATTGTGAGGGTTGTTTGTTTTGAACTTTTGATTAAAGCAAGTCAAGCTTATGTTGGACTATGATTTGTTGGTTGAATAGACCGTGTATTTATATCATGAGGAGTAGCTGTCCCCTCTTTTTTGATTAACCTTGTTCGGCTGGTTTCATCATGAACTTTTAAACAAAATACGGGGGTAAGTAAGCAAAATCATTGGAAAAGTATGGCATATGAAAATTACTCCAGAAGAACGAAACAACAGTCAATCTAATCACAATTGTAACAGAATTATTTTAGTGAGGATGAAAGCTTTATAATCCTACGATGGTATTAGGAGGGCAAAAAAACTGATAATCTTAACGAAACTGATAACGAACGAGATTATCTGCTAGGATAAGATATAAAACAATAAAACCGACAAATTTGAATAAAAATGTTTTTAATGTAGCAACATAAGCAATAGAGGAGCACTCTTTCATAAATCTGCACATATAGTGATTTATTTAAACAATGCCAAAGCTAATAAAGATTACCAGGCTGTCTGCCCAGAAAAACAACTACATAAAAATTACCCCTGGTGCATAGTGAAAAAAATATGCTAGTACTTTGTGCTAGGATGGTCAGATACTGTGCTTTTATAGACCTTTACAGGATCGTTGGCACGATGTTCGAGCGGCATTGGAAAAACAGAAATATGTGGCAGTCAACTTGTTATACCGAATTTTTCAGGTGACACTGAAAGTATTGTATGATATTCTGAACAAAATAAACAAGGGTGCTTACAGTTTAGAGACTGTAAATCATTTTATATGCCCTCAAGTTATAGCTAATAATACAGCAAATGATATTCTAGAGAAGTAGTATTCACTGGATGGTAAGTTTCACGCTGGAATAGCACAGCTTTTGTAAAATCAGCTCATATGTATCTAGAATACTTCTGTAAAAAGTATTTGAAAATATACTGAGGTATGCAATATTATAGAGCGTGGAACACTGACATAAGAATGATTTGTCCATTTCTACGATAATATAAGTGTATACGGTACTGTTAAGGTTTTCTTGTCTAAATTAATGAAAATTAAAGACAGGAAAGAGCCAAACTTAGGTATAACATGGGCTTAACCTGGGCGAACTGAGATCTATCTAGCAATGTAGTGCTAATAAGGAAACATGGGATGGTGCATATTTGTATTTTTACAGGAATTTGTGAATTTCAACCCTTTTTAATAATGAAACAACTGAAAGCTTTGTTTTTATGTTATTTTTATTTTAAGGCCTTAAATAAAAATAAATTAAAGAACTTCATTTTATATGTATATAAATCACAGCTTCTTAATGATGAACGGTAATAAGAGGGGTGGCATGAACAGTTTTAACCACTGGTACTACTGGAGCAGCATGTAGAACTGGAGCAGCATGTACAACTGGAGCGGCATGTACAACTGGAGCGGCATGTACAACATGAGCAGATCTGACAACAGGTACTACAGGTGCAGCATGAACAACTGGATGGGTTTTTAATACAGGAACAACTGGAGCAGCATGTACAACTGGTGATGGATGGGCAACAACAGAACTGTGGCTAGAGATAGCGGCAGTATGAGCGACAGCTACTGGGGCAGCTACGAAGCCAGGGGCGGCGGCGGCATAAGCCAAAACAGCAGACAATACCAACTGAAATTTAAATATTATCAGTTCTTTATATAGAAAGAAAAAAAAACAATTTTAATAAAACTTACGAATTTGTACATTTTGAGGGTTGTTTGTTTTGAAGTTTTGATTAGATCAAATTGAGTTTGTATTGGACTATGATTTGTTGGTTGAATAGACCGAGTATTTATAGTAGCGTGAAAAAAAGAACCGGCCGCCCCACTGTTTTTATTAACCTTGTTCTGTCGATTTTGTTATGAATTTTTTAATGAATACTGAATTGTAAAATTGAAGCCATCACCAAATTTCAGAGAAGGGAGAAGATGCCTTGAAATCGTTATTGTTGTTAAATCTTGATCTTTCCGACCTTTGAGGGATAACAGGCAATTAATCAAACTACATATCGGATTGAGATTGAGAGAAAAAAAAACTAATTAAATTTATTAATGATCTTGTATTTTATTTATGATATCGCCATGAATAGAGAGTGACTAAAAAAATATAAACGAAACAACTTGAAAACGATCCTGAAATGGGCATTTATCGCTGTATCCTTCTTTCAAAAGGGGACGCGAGAATGATCTATGGGATGGAAATAAACTTGTGTTTGGTGATTTTCGACGGAACTTAATAAAGAAATATTGTTTATTGACATTTTGAAGCAAAAACAAATCACATAAGTAGTCAACTTATGAACTACCCTCCATAGAGTTAAACGAACCCTATCAATAACAAAACAATATTTTTTCTTAGAAAAATGATAAATAAAAGTGAAATTCGTAGTTTTTAATGTGTCACCTCAAGAAGTATGATTCTTATCATAACTTTTACCTAAACAACTTCACTTTATTTCTATGACAATTAAGAGACTTCAGATGAAATCATTTTGTAACTTAAATGGACCTTTTAACCCATTTCGTATAGTTCCTGTCGTTTTTTTTTAATTATCCCCTGGGGATTTTTTTCGTAAAAATAAACTTGTTCCATGTTTGGACATCGAAAGTGAAACGTCTCACCTCGACCGAGAAATAATATCAAGATCAACAAAACAAGAACGAATGAAAAAAATAAATAAACAAGATTTATATTAAATAAAAAAGAGAGCACATAACGAAATAATCCTGAAATACAAGTTTAAATAAATCAAATATTTAATAAACGGTTTACTGTTAATTTTCATGGTACAACTGAAAATTCATTAATCTAACGATTTATTGTCAACATATTTCAGACGATTTACAGCACCAATTATTGACTAAATTGTAAAATTACTGAATGTATGCCCGTCTCAAAAACTATTATATCGTCTGGAATAGATGCTTTTGTTGTTTCAAAAGAAAAAATCGAATTGCTAGATCATTTGACCTAAATTTGAGACTTTTATTCATTAATTCTGTTGTTGTGGTTCTCCTGAAAAAATTACACAATCTCGAATGAATCTGTAATTTTTTCCCTGTAATTTATTCTATCGGCGAAATTTCAGAAGTTTTTATCAACTTTTATTGTTATTGTTGTTGTTAACAATGCATAAGTTCAATTAAAATCTTGAAACGCCCACTATTGTTGAAATGTTCTCAGCTCTTTTTCGAGTTTCAGTTGTTGGTGTGTATTTCAAATTGACATTTGGCCTTACAATGAAGAGTACCTACTCAATGCCATACCAACTATTGTGTGTACCATTCTTATGCAATAAAGCCGACCTAACTTTTCGAGATCTATTGATTTATTATCCCCCTAACAACAAATAACAATTTTTTTTTTATTGGCTTTAAAATCTTGATTGTTGGTTGGAAATTAGTTGAAAAGTTCTTTTCCAAGGCGTAACTATATAACAGGCTAAGATAAGTATCTTGAAAATTGCGGTTTTAATGTCACTGGTTCTCTATTTTTGGCAAAAATTAATCAACACACCAACCATTGGGACAAGTTTTAAGATCCTTGACGAGACTTGTAACAGTATCAAGGATTATTATTGCAATTATTACAATGCAAATTTCGACAGCAGGTGTTATTACAGCTGCACAACATGCAGATGGTTATTATTGTCACTTTATTAAGTTCCAGATGTCCCATTTATAACCATATTCATGGTAATCGAATTTTAATAAAACTATGTAGATAGTACAGCTGAAATTGTGATAATTAATTAATGTTGTCTGTGATAACACAGACGAATATTTTAATATCATCTGTACTTTCTCAATAAATCGTCTAGACTGTTGGTTTTCTCTTTTTCTTTATTTTTTTTTTTTTCATTTGTTACCAAATAGTTGTACTTGTCGTTAACAATTTGATTAATTCACATTTTGATTAAGAACATGTTGACCTCAAACATTTTCGAATTGACCGTGAAAATTACCCTTTTGTCCTCCAGGACAATCATCTTCATAGATAAACTCTACATTTAAGTATCCCGATATTTCACAAACATCTGTGTTGTAAATTCATTCTAATAGTTCTTTTGTGACTATGATTGTTGTAGTTTAATTGGTCCTTTAACTAATCCTTAATTCTTCTTTTTATCGAAATACGCAATATCACGTGGTGATAGTCGTCTTTGTTTTTGTTGTATAGTAGAAAATAGAATAGAAGAGCGAGTGAATTGTTTGATGGGAGAGAAGTTTTTTTTTCCGCTAGGATAAACTACCCCTGAATGATCTTGTTTGATTAGATCGACAAATTGAACTTGAACCCTCATAACCCTAAATAAAAGTTTTTTCTGGTAATTTCCAGTGATTGTTAAGTAAATCATGATAATCTTTATTTAATCATTTGTTTTTATTTATTAGAACTAACATTTTTAAGAATAATCAAAGTACTTGTTGTGATAAGCATTGATAAAGTTGAAACAATACCGAGCAGTATTCGTGCTTTATACAATCTTCGTATGACATTGTATTTAGAATTCAAAGATTGTTCCGGTGAATTATTGTTTGAAGCGGAAACTACAGGACCAAGATGCTGACAAGGTTTCCATTCACGCCCCACTACAACAACAAATATTAATAATAATAATAATAATTCCTCGAATTATCGAAGGCTTAAACAGTATTTCACCTTGCAATAATGCTCGATTGAAAAATCGAATGCGATACATCACCAATGTTGTTCTTGTTGTTGTTTTAAACGTTTCAAACTATAATAAACAACAAAAACGAACAAATAATGACAGTTGCGAATTTAAGCATGCTCGATTTTGGAGTGTTTCATCGATTACAATAAAGTACTGTTTAATGAATGTTTGAAACACAAAAGTTTCGTGCCTCTTGATCCATCACAACAAGAAAAGTTTCAGAAACAATTTCTGTTTTATTAAGTTCAAGGATATGGGAATCAAATCAATGATATTCTCCAATAAAATCCAAATCTTCATCTTTATTAAAGATAAGAAAATCTAGGCATACTAAACAAATGGGACGCTATACGTTTACGTAAGTCACATGACCAACGTTAATAGACTTTCTTAGTTGATTCATTGTATTACTGGCGTTATTCCCTCTTCCTAATTATCGACGCAATTATCAATGAATGAGTGTTTCAGCTTTACGATTTGTTTGACGAGGAGTTGTCCAATTAGTCTTTCATTAAAACGTATTATAGGCTTCAAGCGAACCTGTACTTTTTGTACAAATTCTTCATTGTATCGTGTTTTTCTTTGTGATGCTTCCACTTGTCCACGTGTCTGGAGAATCAGGCCCAACTAAGTATAGATGGATGAAATTTCACACCGCCCAATCTTGTTATTTTCCACAATTTATGTTTTGTTTCTTTTTTACTTGTTTGCTTCAGATTTTTGGCGATATGGTGGCCGTTGAAATGTCAGATTACAAAGAGACGTGCCCGTATCATGATCATCTTCATCTGGTTTATAGCACTGACAACAACAATTCCATGGGCAATTTTCTTTGATTTAGTTGTAATATTTAGTGATGCACCCGATGTACAATTATGTATTGAAGTATGGCCAGATTCAATGAATGGTGCATTATATTTTCTAATTGCAAATATGGTATTTTGTTATATTCTACCAATGATTTTGATAACATTATGTTATGTATTGATATGGATAAAAGTGTGGAGACGGCATATACCGACAGATACGAAAGATGCCCAAATGGAACGTATGCAACAGAAATCGAAAGTTAAAGTTGTTAAAATGTTAGTAGCTGTTGTTATATTATTCGTCTTATCATGGTTACCATTATATGTGATTTTTGCAAGAATTAAATTAGGCGGTGATATAGAAAGTTGGGAAGAGGAGATTTTACCAATTGCTACACCAATCGCCCAATGGTTGGGTGCATCAAATTCATGTATCAATCCAATATTGTATGCATTCTTTAATAAGAAATTCCGACGTGGTTTTGTTGCAATTATTAAAAGTCGCCGTTGTTGTGGACGTTTACGTTATTATGAAACTGTTGCAATGATGTCATCATCGACTAGTATGAGAAAATCGTCGCATTTTTACAATAATAATTCATCAACAAGGAAAATACCGATCCATGATAATGCCGTTGCTTACATTTACAATAATAGCGGTGTTTAAAGTCCTGGAAAAGGACACCGTCCACTTGTGGATGGTTTTGGAATAAATTTTACAATTAACAAAAAAAAAAAATTAAAAAATTGTTTGAAATTGATTATTCCCAGATTTTTTGGGGAATTTTCGTGAATTGTCAGGAAATTGATTGATGTTGAATATTTTAACCAAAAAATTGTTGATTAAATGTAAAATTGATGAATTTCAGTATAAGGAAACAGAACCCCTTTTTAAACATTTATTGTGGAACAATTGTGGCAGAAATAAATAATATTTTAAATAATTTGTAAGATATTGTAGCTTATGGTAATTGTGAGCTTTAACTCTGAATTTTTGAAAACATTTCGAGACAAAATATTTTGGAAAAATATATCAAGCATCACCTATAACGTGTCTTAATTTATTTCTAATTAGTTTCCAATAATTGATTTCAAATATTAGTCATCCTACTGTTGTTATATGTACGCTTAAGAGTATTAGCTTATATTTTTCCAAAAAAATAAATAAATGCAAAAACAACTAGAGGCAAACTTGCAATTTTTAGTTCAGTTTTGATGTTCTAGATCGTAAGTGTAATTTAGACTGTTTAGGATTTAATTATTGTAGTTGATAGCTTTGTGTTCATAGAAATAATTTAAATGTAAATATTATCGTAAAAAAGGAAACACTGCTGACGAACAAATACTTTAGATGAGAATTAATCCAGAAATAAGACGCTTATTGTATAGAATTTTTGGAAAAACTGCCCCATTAGAACAATATCAAATTTTACGTACCACTTACACTTTTAAAAACGAAAAAACAACCAAAACAACAAGTTATAAAGTACAATGTTTAATGAATGTAATGATGTTTTAATGTAATTAATAATAATAATAATAATAATAATAATTGTAATGATAATAATTATAAAAACTATTTTAGATCGTAAGGACCATGTCTGATTCATGTGTTATTGAGTTTTATCGAATATTTCCATCAAAAATGAATAATTTTTAACTAAAAGATTGGGAGCTAGTAACACTGCGACTTTTGGTTACATTTTTAGACAATCAACGATAAAACTTACAATTAGATCAATCCAAGATATACATACCTATAGTATATGTTCAGGACAATAAAGTGTATGCCAAAGTAATGTTTGTCCACAAAAAAAGTTGGCCGAAAATTTTCAATTTTGGACACAAAAATTCAAAATTAATGATTGTTTTATTAAAGTTTCACGTTTCAATAACCACAACAAAAAAAAAATGTTTCAGAAGAGTTCTATTGTTATTAGCTCTTAATCGTTTAATCAAAGTTTCTGATAAGAATGTTTTAAAAAATTGTGAAAGTTGTTGTGATATCAAAGATAATATTGATTGGCAGAAGATTGTCTTTAATGAAATTTAAGATAAAACAGTTATAAGTATTTTAGAATATTCTTTTACAATTTATCGATTCTTCTTTATTGTTTTGAAAATTTAAATATCTACCTTTGAAATGCAACGATGGCAGAAATGAAAGTACATCGGTTTATAAATTAATGAAAAGACATATATCTATCTATATTATTACATAAAAATAAATAATAATAATAATAATAAGAGAATATAATGTTTTTAATTGTGTCGATTTTAATGAGATATGTACACCTATATGATATAATTTTAAAATAATAATAAATAAAATGCTCTAGACCTTAATACAGTTTGTTTCTTTATTTCTTTCATTTAATTATTCCAACAATTAACCTTGATTGAATCGTAATAAATTCGTTTAAATCGAGATAGAAAATATCATAAATCTTTGCTCCATTTTTCGTTCCTTATTTAATCCATAAAGATGTCAATGTTGTATATATTAAGAGAACAAGAACTCAATAAATGATATAATTCAATATTTTTATCACTGACTTGGGAAAGGTAGATCTTGCTGATTTACATAAAATATTGTAATTCTACTGCAACTTTAATGCAATAAATTAACGGTAAATCTGACTAGAGTCACAATTAGGATCATTACATTGATAAAACTGGGATTTAAGCCTGAAATTCTGTATGGAATATGGAGAGCATGAACTTTCAGGACAAATTCATAAAAACCGCCAGTATTCAAGATGGGCGACATCTATGTTAGAATAGTAGAACTAAGCGGTAGTTACTACCAATCCTACAGCAGAATTTCATTATTTTCCTGCATTAAATTGCTTACGTTCAAACTAGAACGAATTGTAATCAATTTGTGTGTCAATCTTATCATAATTACTATTTTTTGTTTACTAGTGCAGTTTTTGAGCTACATCTACTGATTTGTAACTACACGCCGCCTTCACCCTAAATGTCATTTATAAGATATTAGTAGCTCTCACTATTTATTTTATAGAAATTACGTCAAATATCCTGCAAATTATCAAAAAAAATGCATATAGTCTTACAGTATTGTATATATATTTGTAATTTTTTTGTTATAATTGTATGATATTGATAAATATAGCTATTTGAGGTGGTTGTATTGCTTAGAGCTACAATTATCGTTCAGTTGCTTTTATCAGTAACCTATGATAACACACGATTCCTGCATGAAATGTTAGAGAGCGTCACATGTTGGATTACGTTGCTCTAAAGATAACCAAAAAAATTTCTAAGTTTTATTAGTTGCCATTCATTGAAAAGATTGACTATCCTCGTAACGACCTTAATCACCTTGACAAAAAAAAATGTAAGTTTTTGAATGAAAGTCTTTACTTTTTCTTGTAATTTTTTTATTAAAAATAAACGTTTGTAGTGTGTAGCAAAATGGCAACAATTCAAACAGCCTCGAATCTATTAAATTTAGCAAACAAATTCATTGGTAGAGGACGATCATTTTCTGTAACGAAATCATTATCATCGAAACAAATGACTGTACGTGATGCATTAAATTCAGCATTAGATGAAGAAATGGAACGTGACGAACGTGTCTTTATATTGGGTGAAGAAGTAGCACAATATGATGGTGCATATAAAGTTACAAGAGGTTTATGGAAGAAATATGGTGATAAACGTGTAGTAGATACACCAATAACTGAAATGGGTTTTGCTGGTATTGCTGTTGGTGCTGCAATGGCTGGTTTACGGCCAGTATGTGAATTTATGACATTCAATTTTGCTATGCAAGCCATCGATCAAATTATCAATTCAGCTGGTAAAACATTTTATATGTCAGCTGGTACAGTTAATGTACCAATTGTATTTCGTGGGCCAAATGGTGCTGCTTCTGGTGTTGCTGCACAACATTCACAATGTTATGGTGCATGGTATTCACATTGTCCTGGTTTGAAAGTTGTATCACCATATAGTTCAGAGGATTGTAAAGGTTTATTGAAGGCAGCTATCCGTGATCCTGATCCTGTGATATTTTTAGAAAATGAAATTTTGTACGGTGTACAGTATCCAATGTCGGATCAAGCATTAGAAAAAGATTTCGTTTTACCAATTGGTAAAGCAAAAATAGAACGACCTGGTAATCCATCAATCAAACAACAATACACAATTATTGTTTTCTATTTCATGTTTATTTGTTTTTGTTTTTTAGGTAAGCATATAACGATAGTTGCCCATTCGAAGGCTGTAGAAACATCATTGGTGGCAGCAAATGAATTAGCCGGTCAAGGTATTGAAGCAGAAGTAATAAATCTACGTTCATTACGACCATTAGATACAACCACAATTACAGCATCTGTTGCAAAAACACATCATTTAATCACAGTTGAACAAGGTTGGCCACAATGTGGTATTGGTGCTGAAATATTAGCTAGAATTATGGAAAGTCCAGCATTCTTTGAGTTGGATCAACCAGCTATACGATTGACTGGTGTTGATACACCAATGCCCTATACGAAATCATTAGAAATTACAGCATTACCACAACCGAAAGATGTTGTTAGCATTGTAAAGAAATTATTGAAAGTTTAATAGTTTAAAAAAAAAAAAAGCAAATTGTACAAAAACCAAGTTGATATTTGTTTCTTTTTCTGTTGGTTTTATTTAATTGTTTTCAAGATTATTAACATTTCCTGCCTGATTGTATTTTACATTATTAAATGTGGCTATTGTAGTATTGTCAGGCATTTAAAGTTAATTATTATTATTTTGTAAATATTAAGTTAATATACGAATTTTCGTAGGAATTTGTTTTTTTCTTGATAACGTTTAACATATCCTGATTCTCTGACATTTTGAAATTTCGCGCCAGTTATAGTAATCTGAGCGCCATCTGGTAGCCGATGAAAAAACTCAATTGCAGACGAAATTCGATTGTTTTTCGTGTGTTACAAAATGAAGATTTCGTGCTGCTTTTCTGAAAATTTAGTGTCATCTGTGAGGCGATACCGTGGTTTTCTCATTTAGAAATGGCAACATTATCAAGGTAAGTGGAATAAAAGCAAATAATCTTGATAATATTCAAAAATATGAGTTATTACAAACACATTTGATATGGAGAGTTTTTAAGTCGTTTCACTGTATATTTTCGAAATAAGAGAGGAATTTTGAAAGAATCACTTGGAGTCTTCTTTTTGTAATTAATATTAAACAAAAAAACTGATTGTGGAAGATAAATGTTTTTAAAATTTTCGCCGGCTTGATAACCTAGAAATTTAGAAAATGAGTATTAGCGCCATCTATTAGAATTATGTGAATGTAAAGTAATGTTGGTTGCATAAGTCAAGCTCTGTAAAATTTCAACATTTTTCAGGCAATTTTTGCTAATTATTATAGCAATTTCAGCATTCCACCACAAAAAAATTGGTAATTTACTATTCAATATCAAAACGTTGTCTATTTATGTTTATTTATTAACAAAGTTACAATTTCTTTTGTATATTAAATTTAGTGAAAAATAAGAAAATGTGCGTTTAATCTTTTATGTTGTAAAAAGTTGAGTATGATTTATTTGTTTTTTGTTAAATGTTCAACCATTTGTTTGAATGCAGCAACACCTTTACCATTAGCTTCTTCGTAACCATTGACTTCAGTTTTCAATTTAGCCACCCATTTTGTAATATTTTTATATGGTGTCATATCAAAATTGACACCTTCAAGTGTTGTAACAGTTGCCAATATAGATAAATCGGCAATTGTTAATTGTTTACCAGCAACATAGTCTTGACCATCTAAGAATTTATCTAAGAAAGTCAAGGCATCTTTCATTTTTTCTAGTTTAGCTGGATCATAGCTAGCACCAGCGAATAATACAGGATACTGAAAAATAATAATGATAAGAACACGTTAAATTGTTTGTTTGTTTGTTTAAAATTGAGATATAATTACGTAATAATCAGCAAAACGGACATAAAGTGTACCAATATCGAAATATAAACGTTGATCAACTAGAGCTCGTTTTTTTGGATCTTTTGGGTAAAGTGAATCATTTTTACCATATTGATCGACTAAATAGCCCATAATTGCACGACTCTCCCATAATGTGAAACCATTATCATCAAGTGTTGGAACTGTATGTTGAGGATTCAACTGAAAATTCAAATAAATTATTGGTTTTTGTTATTTTTTTTCAAAATATTAATAATGTAATATTTACTTTAACGAATTCCGGTGTTAGGTGTTCACCTTTCATTAAATCAGTTAATTTCAAATTTAGCTCAACACCAACAGCTTTGGCGGCTAAAAGAACAGCACGACATGGTGCACTGCCAGGAACGTAATACAAATCGATCGGCATATTGTTCTGTAAACAATTCAAAAACATAAAATCGATATATTTTCAATTAGAACCCATTATTATTATTATTAAAGTCAAATAAGTACGAATATTTACATTATAGAATGTAATCAATGACCTAAATCTATGATTCTGTTGTGCCTACTCGTTGTTAAATAATTTAAAATATTTTTTATCGATTGCGTAATACTAAATTTTGCTTTTTTAATATAAATATCGTATTTATAGGGCGTGGCGATAGCGGTCCCTGCCATAGATACTTGACCGGAGCAAAAACTGATTACACATGAAATAAAAACCTCTGGATGTGGCGTTAAGTACCCTAAGTCCGGCTCTGTGTATTTGAAGTTATTCGCGTATAAATAGCAAATCCTTAAAAATAAACGGATCTTTGTGGTTTTTTTTTTGGCCTTCAATTCAGTTTGTAACTACACAATAATCACAATATAAAAATATTTAATTATTATTATTATGGAAACCTTGAAGCCGATAAAAGAGAAACGTAAAAAATGCCTAATTTTTCCTCTAAAAATTCCAAAGGTAGATATAGTGCTCTAATGTAAGACAAAAACAACTCTATCTAGTAGAACAGGTATTCTTAAGAAGAAATTCCAATCGAATCTCCTTTCTATATTTATTGGAACATCAAACTTTTTCTAGAAACTTTTATACAGGGTTGGGAGCGTCGCATATAGTGGGCGGAAACAAACACGCTTAGTTCGCTGCCCAATCCTGTATAACACTTTATATCGTTTTAGTTATAAAACAGATAAAGATGACAATAATAGAAAAAGAAGACAGGATGTATAATATTATGATTACCATTGAACAAATTAAACTATAGATTGTCTATTGTAATTTATTAAATGAAAACAAATACGGAAATGGGGGGAGGTTTAATTATGTAAAACATAAAGATTCGTAATTAATCAAACAATAATATAATTATAGACAATGACTCACCTATTAAATGTAATTAAATGTTGAAAAATAGAGACCAATGTAAGTTAACGTAGCGTAACTTTAACGAGTTTGTTGGGAAATGCCGGCTAGTTGACTTTCTCAAACTCTTTTATATATGTAGGTTATGTTGTTGCTTGCGCACTCAATTCCCTATCTTTCTCTAATACATCTAGTTTATTATAAGTGGAAGTGAGATAGTTAGGTACAAAACAATTTTAATAATTAACACCTGATGTATGAAAAACATAGGAGAAAAGGATAAACAGTAATGGTTAATAGAATTGTGATTTGATATATTTCATATGGCATATTTTTGGAGAATATCAAAAATTTTCAAAGGAGCTACCTACTGTTGCAATGATGACGCAAAATTGATGATTTGGCAAAAATTAAAAAACCTTAACAAGATGACGATAAGAACACACTCCAAATGGATTATTTATTTGTTTAAATATAAAATAATAAATATTACAATCTACAAGCATTTATCCATACTCATCTCGTAATCAATGTCCTTCTTAGGGGTTCGACGAAGCTAATCATGATTTTATTGCTCCTGAACTAAAGGAAATAGAAATAAAAAATTTGGTATTTGACGAGTATTTTTGGGGTACCCATTAGAACGTTTCGAATATGGAAGTTGTAGTAGCGTCGTTAGCGTCATGGTAAATCCATCCCTTATGTTTAATCTTATCAGTTATTTTCGTGTACCGGTTTCGGTTTTAGCTCCATCATCACAATAATAGCATGCTGTCATTCTTGTTTTTTCATTTTCGTAATGATGATGTTGCGTTTCTGATGAAGACTTTTGTCCTCTGTTTTGTTAATTTGAAATTGTTTGCTATATAGTTTATAATGCTAATGAATACAAAAATTAAATATGGCGGATAAACTGAATAAATAGAAATATTTATCTTTTATTATTTTTTAACAATTATTTGGTATTGTAAATGAATTTTATAAAAATTCAACATAACAATCCATTTTTAAAACAAACAATAACTTATGAACTTTTTTATCATTTAGTGATAAGTTATTTTTGTTTTATGTTGATAATTGTTACTTATTAATAAATGAACAGCATTTCTTCGATATCTCTCTTATATTTATTTCATTAAATTTCAGGTTGCATTCATATTGATTTTGTCCTCTAAATTTTTGTTCTATCAGAATGACAGTGCGATTTCAATAGTTAACTATTCATGGTGTTTCCTATTCAAGGAATTCACAGTTTTTTTCCCCTTGAAATTACTCATACCCATATAAAAAGCCGCTGTCTGCAATGTTATTAACTTTCAATTTATTACGAATAACGGGTGATCCAATTGAATGGCGTATTATAACTTCACGGAGCCCTAGGCAAATTTGAATTCAGAAATCGTGCAAACTTAAATCTTAAAAGAAAACAATTTTTGATAAACTCCCATTAAAAAAACAAAACAAAATTAGATACAAGAAATTTATGAATAATTGAATGTATTTCACAAAAATATTCATTCATATATTGAATTAGTTTGGGCCCTGAAAGTTGCCCTTTTTGCCCATAAGAGAATAAGTCATTTATCCAACTTGAAGCTTGATTTTGAGCAACGTTAAACATTCGTTTGAATTGATTAAGGATTAAAAAGTATCATTTTATCTTTTTTTAGTTTTATGAAAATTGAGAAGATTGTAACATTATCGTTTCACTTCAATTTAACCTTGTGGAAATGTTTAAAATGCATCAACAATTTGTCTCATTTTAACATATTCATATACCTAATGTTTATTTTGAAATGTAAATTACTATCCGTATTTGAATTTTGTTGTTATTCGATGATTCAAAATTTGATTACCTGAGAGTGCATATATGCAACAAACAATACATATTTATGTAATCGCTTCTTAGATGGCAGCACTTTACATTTATTCAATTTATGATGATTTTTTTTTTCATATTGTTTCTATTAGATGCCACTATGAGTTATAAAAGTTATAAAAATGCCAGTGGTTCCCAAATCAATTTATTTACGAAATGTTTTACCATATCTATACAAACATCCTAATCTCAAATTTAAATAAAATAATAATAGACTGCAATTATGGGAGAGCTTAAAGCTTTGTATGTGGTTATCATTACGCCACTCATAATTCCATATTTCCAACTTAGCCATAAAATTTCTTTTATAAAACAAAAGTACGTTGCATAAAATTATTGGCACCTGTCTTGTGGAACACCAAAATTATTCCGTGCAACCCTGCCTCCCCCTTATGATAGGGTTGAAGCTTTTGTGACCGCTAATAATTTCAATCAATCTCCACCTTAGATACGTGGAAGCTTTAATGAATTTTAATAGAAACATAGTATCGCATTATAAAAGAGAGACTTTTTTTTTAAATTTTATGCTTTTATAATCCACGTGCTTTCATTTTAAAATTAATTTACCTGGAAATAATTTAATAAAAAAGTTCAACCCATCTATCTTTCTCTCTATTGTAGTAGGTATATATGCGATGCTTTTTTTCCAGCTACTGTTAATAATAATAATAATAATAAAGCACAATATAGATTAAATATGTATTCGAACAAAAGGGCAAAGCTAGTTATGAAAACAAGGATCGTGCCATTCACGCGTCACCAACCAAGCGGTACCGCATGAGGCCAACAATCCAATATCACCGGAAGTTTCTATAAATTGGTTTCGTCTTCGTTGAAGGCATTACAATTATTCTGTACATATGTATACCGATTTTTAAACAATAAAAACAACAAATACATTTAAAAATTTTTATTTTCGTATTCAAACAAAAAAAAAACAACAAAACAAAACAAGAAAAATTGCAAATTATTAATTTTACAAGGTTAAATTATAGTAACAATTGTTTCACTTGTTTATAAAAAACTTTAATAAAGAAATCTAAAAGTGAACAACGAATATTAATTAATTTTTACAAGCATTTGAAACTATAGGTAGATAATCAAAAGTTCATTTCATCGTTATATCTGTTTAGAGAGTATTGATATAAGAAGAACAATAAAACTAACAATAAGATAGCGATATATAATACATTAAAAGTTTTACTTTAAAACAATAATAATCTATATGTTGTATGTGTGTATAGATATAGGAAAGTTTAACTTAACAAAACATTGAAGATGAAGTTTGAAATTACACTCAAAATTTTCAACAAATTCAATTTATGTCAAATTAAACTGCATAGAAGAAGCTTTCACAATTTAATATACTTATTGTTAGTTAACAACAAAATTATAGATAATATTATCGTATACCTTTTTCTTTAGCCTTGCTTTAATGTTAAAAAACGATAATAACAAAGTAGTTATACCTATAGCATTGTACCTACTGTTTTATTTTTTTAATTTTTTATTATTAATAATTTAATTTTAATCCATCTTGAGAGCTTTAATGTCGTGAATGCGTATATACGTAGGTACCTACATACAAACTATAAATCGACGATTTTTTTTCCATGAAACTAACTTTTTTATAAATCTATTCAGCATGCAAAAGTGATATCTGTTAATCTTGCGTGCTTTTATTCTAATGTTGTCGTTATTATGTAGAATTTCTAAAAATATTTTCAAAACTATAATACATGGAAAAGTAATATTTGTTTCTTTTTTTCCCCCCGTATTTATGTTGAAAATTATTAATTTTTACTGTAATTTCCATTAAAATTATCCATTTAAATATCTAAAATTAATTTAATGGAAAGTAAAGGGAAATTAAACGCAAATTTCCTTATCTTTCTTGTACATACAGATATTTATATATATACACACACACACTCACACACAGTTGGTGGTTTTCATAAAATTTCGAGGAAAAGCAGCGTACACAATACTATCACCAGGTTCATTTAATTTACACTATATAGCATATGGTAATAATGGTGTCTATATCTCTCTTCTACTCAATATTTGTATCTTACTTCTATTAAATTATTATTATTAAACAAATTTGTAGGGAATGTTATTAATAATAAACAAATATCTTTTTGTATAAAAATGCTATTATTATTTTATGATCTCAAAAAAGAGATAGATATAATAGTAATTAATTAATAGTTGGTATAGTTTCGACAATTTCTATCCTTGAAGCGATATAGTTCAATTTGTTATAAATAAATGTAGATTAGAAAGTTTTGATTTGTGTTATTATTGCGACTTTCAATTATAACGTAACGTAATTGTGCGTAAAGGGCAAATCGGACAAATACTAAATTATCAATTTCATCCTTATTATTAAGTTGGTCTTTTTAAACAAATATTTCAATTGTACACAATTATTGTTTTAAAGTGTAATATTGTTGTTTTATTGTCCAAATTCGTATTTTTCCTATTATCAAACTAATTTGTTATTATTATTTATGTTTATTAAAAATTCTGTTAATAATGTAGATGATAATAATAATAATAATGGCTATTCCGATGGAATCATCTAATTTTCTATTCTAAACTCTTAATGAACTAGAGTGGCTGGCTTTAATGAACCATCCTGATGCTCATAAAAAGTTTAATTCTAATGGACAAGTTTCAAAACGACACATTTCCACAATGAAATATGAAAACAAAAATAGGATTAATCAAAAGAAAAAACAAAAAAAGATAGATAGAGAGAGAGGAAATTTTGATGATCTAGCATATAGTGATCTTGTTGTTGTATTAGGTGGAAAACTGTCTAGTACCTCCTGTCTGATACACACAGATGATAAGCTTTTTCACGTTGTAGAAGAGGTAAATGGTGATAATGTCAAACATAGATTATCCACCGGTTTATACATTCAGTAACTTATTCTATGATGATGATGATGATGATGATGATGATGATGATGTGATGTATAATCTCCCATAACCGGATATTTTCACCAGATAGACGACGACAAGTTTATAAAATTGCATATGTTTGAAAAGTTTTGTTTAATTTTACCAATAAAAGCGAAACAATTTTAATGGCAATTAGATAGTTACAGTTATACGTAGAAATTTTCAGTGCCATCATGACATTTTGAATAATTTCAATCAATAAATAAATATCTGAACAACTCGTCTAATTAATGATCCATTTTAAGACTTTTATGAGATAAATTGAATCGTGAAAACTAAACTACAGTTAATATAACTTCCCGTTAAAAAAATCTAGAATAGGCGCATCCACCATTTTTCAAAAATATTCAGAAACTCAGTTTTCCTTTATAACAAAATCGAGTTTAAAGGGGTAGGTAAGAGATGAATCTTTTAACATCAGTTTTCAACACGCAATCGATTTGGGGGAGTACCACCTACAATGCAATACTACTTATATAACTTTCATTTCTATTTTTCTTTTTTCGGTTATTTTCTATTTAACATTGCGTGTCGATGTCGTTCTATATTAGAAACTAAGAAGTTCTTCACGAGTAATATTAAAGTAAAACCAATTTGTTATTCTATAAATTCTTAACTAGTTCGTAAAAAATTTAAATATATCGATAATTTGAAAGAGTATAGAAATACTTTATATACCTACCTCCTCTATACCTATCTAACTAATGTATTGTAAGTATAGTTTGGATACGGAAAATGGACAGGTGTACATATAAAACTAGTATTTGTTCCCTTAGCGTGTATGAAATCAATCAATAATTTGTCAATATTTAAAACTATCGTTATTCCTTTGTTATTTTATTTGTATTTGTATTTTATAATAGTTATATTCTATTTGATAACGTGAAGGAAAAAAAAAGTTGTATAGAATTTTTCGTTCTTTTTGAGATAATTACGAAAATTGACGTACTTATTTATGTAAATAATGTAAATATAATTAGACGTTAATTAAAACTCTTACTCCACTAATTATTATTTAAGAACTACTTAGAGAAAGAAAAAAAGAGAGAAAGAAAACTAATAATAAATGATACATGAATTAAATTTATTTAACTGAAAATACTGCCAACTAGGTTATTTAAGAAAGAAATATATTGCGGGTGGTACAGATTTGTGTTCATCTAATAATAATAATAATAATAATATTTGTGTGCATTGGCAACAATTTCTCATATATCTATCTTTTTAAATATTAATATTAATCCTTGTAGATATTTATGATATTTCAATTTTTTATATTAAATCTGTCCTGATGACAAGATGTTTTTTAAAAACGATGGTATTATTTGTAATTTTTATTTACAAATTTTTGAAATAAAACTAATCCAGAAAGTTAGTTTATTAAGAAATTAGAAACTAAAATTTACAAGGAAATTCGTAATAATCCATTGGATTTAATGTAGCGCTTCAATAGTGTTCCCATAAGACTATAATGTAATAATAATACTGATTTATGTAAAACTACGTTTGGGAGAATTCTTTATTGTTATCATATGACTATGAATCATGACGATACACAAATAGTACTTTATACGATGAAAATGTAGAATTAATGTCTCTTTTGTCACTGTATGACCCATGCATAAATGGATTTTGTTTTCACAAACTTTCACTTATTGTTTCCGTTTCATTATAAAAATTGTTAGTTTGATCTAATTAGAGATACAAAATTTCGATATACTCTCCTCATATTATCGTAAAGTTACAGTTTTTTATGTCTTGGACAAACTTTAGGTATCTAAATAAAATTGATTAAGTATTTATACACAGAATTCGATAAAATTTTATTTCCCTACACCTATACCTATAGATATACATATAGATCCTTTGAAAAGGACTTTGTGTGTGATAGAAGTGTGTCCAAGATAAATTCTAAAATTGTTCATGGATTTCCCTAGAGGGATCGTCTAACCAATCTGAAACCTTCTATCAGACTATTGTTTCTTCAATTTCAAAGCTTTACAGACTGTCATGCAAATATTTAGTAACGAAAATCAAGTATCTACTTTTTTGATTTTGATTCTTGTAATATTAATTTTTACAGACAATAAATTATTGTCGGTCGTGTCTCTCAATGGTACTTTTTTTATACATAGTTTTCTACCCCATTTTTTCTTGTATTAATCCCTCGATAGTCAAAGTTATGATCAAAACTGTGCATATTACAGTACGTTTCTCATTAACACCGGAAGATTGCCAGACTGGAATTGTCGCTATATTGTCATACATTATTATATTACTGGAGCGACTATAAAATTCTCTAATTATTATTATTATTATTGTCAATTATGTATTATGTGAAAAAAATAATAATTCCATTTTTTTCCGATTGAGGTTAATTGGTAATATTTCCAATTAACTCTCAATATATTCTACAATCAAGTTGGTTCTTTTTTGTGATACCTAACTATATATTTTACATTGTCAAATGTTTGATTAGGATTCTATGCTCTAGATTTCTAGATCAAAACTTTAATCTGTAACACCATCTAATCAAGTAAGCTTAATCATGAAATATATACCATGTAAGCGTATTGAATGTTTACAGCAAACATTATCTTATCTTGAAGGGTAAAATAATTGTTTGTATTATGTACATATGTACGTATTGCTGCGATTAATCAATAAATTTTAGATTCTCTAATAAGTTAAAAGAATCATATAGCATAGTGTGGAAGTAGATGATCTAACTGTTTACTTCATGAATTATCTCTCAAATATCATAATGGTAAACTTCACGGATATCATATTGTTTAATCATTATACCTATAAAAAGTATCTACTTGGACTATTAGAAATATGGTTTGCTATGATTATTATTATTTTATTGATTTAGAATAATAGTCTGTATTGAGCAGAAGCCCCCGGTTGCTATGGTGGAAAGCCATCGATTTCCCGTAATAACACGTATCATATATCGAATAAAGTTAATCTGCTATTTCTAACGGAAATTGTATTACAAATGTGTTTTGATATAATATAAATTCAATGGTAGAGATAGAGAGGGAAAAAAAACTATAAATTCCTATTAATCTTTCAATTTTTGATCTTGAGGGTTTAGTAGTAGGTACGTACTACAAGGTGGTAATTAAATTAATATGTACCGATCTAATGAATTTGGAATGTTTATCCTATATTTGGGCATTTAATCAATCTTCGAATCGAATGAATGAAGTAGAGGTCTTTTGAATTTTTTATAATAACTGGTCACCGCCTTTTCTGTGTTTTTCTAATTAATGGGTCAAGTTAAATAAAATGTACGATTTAATTACTTAACTATTGATCTGTTTCTTTGAAGATTTAAATTTGAAATTGCATTTTCGAATGTCGAATGCCTATAGTAAAATGGTACAGATAGATAACGAAAAGGTTATAATAAAGATTCGATTAAACAGTGGTAAGCAAGTCCCGATTCTTATTGTTTACTTAAGTGTTTTCACTCTTTTTTTTTTGTTTTTTGTTTTGTTGACATGATTGATTTTGTGTTCAATCAAACAGATAAATTCATTGAACAGTATCGAGAAATTGTGAAACATTTTTGGTGCCAGGTTCTTCCCGGATTTATAACAATTGCCGGTTTCTATCTATGCTTATACATATACCTACTACGAAAAAATAAGAAGCAAAAAAGGAAAAGAAACTGAATTCCATTAGGACAACAAGAGTTGTGTAGATGTTTGTGTCACCGTTTTGTAAGTTCGACAGGTACGAAGCGTGTCTGTTATCCTTGTTGTTGAGATGGTTGTTGGTGTTGGTGGTGACGGTGACGACGATAACGACAACGACGTCGACGTCGACGACTACGACGGTGGTAGTGGTGGTGTTGTTGGTGGCGCCGTCGTTATGGCGCATGAATGCAAAGGTGTGCGCGCGCGGTGGCGGCTGCCTACCTGTCGGGTTGCGCGGGTGACAGTCTGAGGCAAGCACTGGCTGCGATACCACCCCCGACGCCGCCACCGCCGCAAATATAGCACTGCAACACCTACTCACTCACCTGAGTGCCCCACCCCCACCTGACCCTCCGAATCGGCTCGCCACGATATACCGCGTCACAGTCTAGAAGCGACCGTTCGCGGGATCAGACCGGATCCTGCCACCACATCACAACGCACATAGTAATAATAATAATAACAATAAATATACACTAATAATAATAATAATAATAATAGTAAGACGAAGAAGAAGAAAACAAATAAACATCTCGTTAGAATCGAATTGAAATTAAAAGTTGTGTATCGAAAAAAATACAAGTCGGTGTTCGCTCGCTGTGATCATAGTATATTTGATTGTTTTCACTGTTAGTGCATGTGCTCCCCGGACCGACGCAAATTTGACGCGCACGTCGCCGCCGCCGCCACCGGGACTTACTAGGGTGAAATCGTGGAGACCGTTTTCAACACCACGAAGAGAGGTCGGCATCCTCTGGGAGACGACCTGTCCCCTCCGCCTGCCGCCACTCCGCCGTCTCTTAAGAGGGCCCGCCACGACTCCGAGTCGAGCAGCCCTTTAGCCACGTCCGATCAGGATATGGAAGCGCCTCTCGGCGTCACCCTTAGTCAAAGCATGGATTCTGTCAACACAAACAACGGAGAGGAGGAGGTAAACAATAACTAGATAGATAGATAGATAGATAGATAGATAGTAAACATTCAACTATAGGGAAATAAACAAACATTACTTTCTAACAAAATTCATTCAAAGTATACGTACTACGTATAGTAGTACCTACATGACGAAAAAAAGAAAGATTTTAATAAGAAAGAGAAAATTGTACTATATATGGTAGATAGTCCTGTCATAAGTATACTTGTTATAACAAAGGCTTCTGTCTAGCTATTGTTGTTGGCTGTAATCCAAGAATCGGTCATTTCCTAGTCGGTATGCCGTTAGTAGTATAGTAGACTGCATGTCTCACGCGATGCAGCCGTATGCAGGTGGTGGCGCCCGCCCCACCCTCATCAATTGCGTAATATCAACTGGTTCATCTGTTTTGTAAACATATTATTCTTCATCATTTCCATCATGGTCCACAATATTAGATTTCTAAGTAAAAACGTACTACTATATCATATGATATTAAAATGATGATAGTATAGGTGGGCGTGACTCTCATGCTTCTCATCGTGTTGCATTGTTCTCGTGCTGTACCATATTCAAACAAACAATTATTCCCCACAACCCACAACAACCATATGGATTCACTTCACGTATAAATATTATACAATACCTATAGAGGTAAGCCTACACTGACAACAAAATTATACCAAGGCCGAATTAACATTTGTATAATTATTATTAGAGGAAAGGAAATAAGTATGAGAATTAATATTGTTCGGTCTTTCGAATGATTTCAAAACAATCATTATAAAAATGTTTATAAGTGCACTATTTGCATCATTCGCTATACTTTATAGTATAGCTGAACATCTCATTGTTAATAACAATAGGGCGTTTACAGTTTAGCATACCGTTACATTACAATTAATTCGACAATAATCTCGTTCACCTTATTATTCATTTCTCTTCTACATGGAAAAAAAAACAAACAACAAAACATTATTATAGGTGTAACAAGCTATATAATGTAAGTTTTATAGAAAATTATATCTGGATAGCGTGTTGTGGATGGCTGAATTTCATTTTATGCACCACACCTAACAGAAAGTTTTAACAGAACTTTCACAGGAAGTTTTAACTAAGCTGAGTTTTCAATCTCAATTTACCTGCTTATACCCTCAATTTAATTTCCATTATTTAAACATCTTTGATGGTTTGAAATGTGATTTCTTTGAATTATATTTCTAAACATATATAATGTAATTTCTGTTTGTATGTATGTACATATAATGCTATGCCATTCATGAAAATATTTAAAATCGTAGTGTGGTGGAGATATTTTGAGAATTTTTAATTAAAATTGGGAAAATAGGAGGAAAGAGGCAGCCACCAATACGAGTAATAAATAGATCCTGTTTCACATATATTGATATAAAAATGCTGAATAAATAGAAAGTCTATTAACGAATAATTTGTGTATTTGTAGCGTGAAACCGATTATTATAGATCAAAGAATTTCAAATCAAGTAAAAGTATTTTAGATGTAATTGAGTCGTAACTACTGTTGACACAAAATTTTCATTAAACTGAAAATTAATTTTTGTCATTTTCTAATGTGGGGACACACATACACACACACATAGAAAAACGAAAAACGGTCGTAGTAAATTGATCATTCAAGCCAAAAATTTCGTTCATCACCATTCTGTCTCAAACTTAAAACTAATGATGAAACTCATTTTCTAACTACTTAGATCTATTTCTAACACCTGTTTCGAGTGCATCTCTTCTTTTAAAAACTTTGTAGAGTAGTTATGCATGATTATCAAAATAACTTGACCCCGTATCTTCTCTCCAAAAGTTATATGACAGCTGTGAATGTAGTCAAATATTTTAATAATATTATCATGTTGATCGATGATGATGATGATGATAATAACAAAATTATCCATATGGGAATTTTATTTTTGAGTTTTGTTAGAATATACGTATACTACATACACACACGCATATGTTGCTTGTTGATTAGTCGGCTGCACCTTTAATATTAAACTTAATTACTTGGTTTAATTAAAATATACAAGTAAACGTGTCTTTGTTTTTCGTTTTGTTTTATTTCTGTTGATATCATAATGAAAATAACCGAGCTAAACAACTCAAAGTAGGTTGATATAGTTTGTATTTTATAAAATACATCTCATTCATGAGAATTACTCAATTATCTATTATTTCATGTAGGTACCCAGTTAATGATAGTTCTTTTGAAACAACAAAGATAATTAACATGTGGGCGATATATGGTTAAAGATCAACAATCACGAAAAAAAAAACAACAACGTGGTACAAATTGCAGTTGATGATGATGATGATGATTCACATATTACGACAAATAAGAATCTATTTTCGTAAATCTAAAATTTGAAGAAAAAAAAACAATAAACTACTATATACTTTAAAATGTATATGTAACATACAGTTTGTGCAATTTAACTGTAGAGGAAATATTAAAAATTGCGATAATTTTCACAGGAAGTAACTTATCAGTAATTTGGTATTTTAATTGCCTAATTGAACCGTCAATTGATTACATCGACTAGAAAAAAATATCCTAGTTTAAATTGAATTAATTAGAATTAATTATAAGGAATAGATCTAATATCGGTTAATTTCCGCCAATTATATTGACGATATATTTTTCTGTTATATACTGTTTCATAAAACTACAAAATTTCTTTAAAATATCCACCATTTTAAACATATGTAGGTATATCGTTAAATGTTTGATTTGTGAGTGAGTTTTTATTTTTGCGGAAAATGACTTGGAGTAGAAATTTTCCCGTTTAACTTTTTTCCACTTTAAAGTTTATAAAATTGAAAACTTAAATTCTAAAGTGGCAGTTTACTTTACTGTTTAGAAATAATTAAACAAGCAGTTAAGTTTGTGGTTGTTGTTTATCTTGAAAAAAATTTTAATATAAAGATTGAAAAGTCTGAATATTTTATAATTAGTCAAATCTAGAAGTTGTGGGTGTGTGATTAATTGAAATTGTTTTGGGGAGGTAGGGTGAATTTATTTACAAAAAATTACAATTTTACAACAAGTGGTGAGATAGTTGAGAGTCTGCTATAGATAGATAGTGTATACCTATGTATATAATAATGGTAAGAGAACTGGTCTAGTTCTGGTCGGTTGGTTCTTTAGCATTTTTGCTATGCTAGCTACCTCTTTGGTGGAGATGTTTGCGCACCGTCATCATGATGGCTTTACTGCCGGAACGTGTAAACACAAAAAATTATGTTTAGCAATCTGAGTCAGCTGTTTCCACTCATCTGCTTTTCCTCTTCTTATTTCAACTAAACTGCATAGTTGATTAATAATGTTCATGTTCCCTTATTGTTATGGATAATTTAATGTTTGACAAATTAGTAATGATGAAATAATAAAATATTTCGTTTGTAATTAGGCAGATGTATCATCTTAAAACACCTGCTAGTCTATTCACAATTACCTACAATCAGTTAAATAATAAAAAAAAAAAACTCCTCTTTGTGTATTTTTCAACAATCATTAGAAAAAGAATTGCTACTTCATGCTACATTATCGTACTTTCTAATCAAACTTTCGTAACATAAATGTCGGAATCTGGAAATTTTTAGAGCGTACACAAAACAGAAAAAAAAATTCCTAGATCTAAAGCGGAGGGTTAATATGATGGATAGAAGTAGTGAAATCAATTCGTAATATTTCTCTCATTATTTTTATACATGTACGAGTATTTATATCGATCTAGATCGATAAAAATTAGTATTTACTCAAAATTATAGAGTGAAATATGAATATTTGGATGAATAATTGTTAATTAATTCTTGTTGGCAATTTTTCTATCTTGATAAGGGGGATCAAAGGCAATCAAATCAGGTTTACGTTCTTATCATGTCATTAAATCAAGTAACACCAAAAAATGTTGATATTTCAGTGAGAATTAGGATTTAAGTAATTTCAAAAAAGACAGATTATTCTTGTTTCATATAAGCCAAAGCAGTTTTCTTCATCTATTTATTGCATACAGGTTGTTTGAAAAATGTATATACAGTTCTGCTACACCACATGTTTTACTGAAATATTGAATGTATTCAAATGATATCTTATGATTTGTGGTTATTTCTGAAATACAATTCCACATTTGTGGATAATTTCCATTTTTAATTATACAACAATCTTTAAACAAAACAAAACAAAACAAAAAAATTACATCGCACATTGTCTGTGTAATTTATGAAAATTCAATTAACTTAATGAGAATGTGGTAAAACTTTTATTAATTCTCTTTTGTGGAATAATCTAATGTCAGAAACTTGTAAAATTATTAATTTATTAGTACATTCATAAATGTTAATTATGAATATTATTAATAACAAATTTTCTAATTATTTTCTTAACATCTATGAAATAGTTTAATATTTCTTGTGCAGGTGAAAGTATTATTCAATTTAAATGCTCCAATAATCCATATATACCTACTCTATAATATCCGTTCATTTTTTACTTCTTCTTCAAAATTGTTAACCATTGAGGAATAATTTTTAATTAACTTGTCCAACCTGTTACTGCATTATTACAACACATAACAAAAACACATTTTTTCACAGTAAAAGAAAGTCATATTTATTGTTACTATACACTTGAAAATCGTGTATTTAAAGGTCATTGTACTTTGTAAATATACCAACCAGATCAGAAGAGTTCTTTTTGGTATTTAAAAAAATATGACTTATAGTAATCCTTCAATGACTTGCCTAAATCAATTTATTATGTTAATAATGTTAGCGTAAAGTCATTGTGGGGTGACTATAATGTACAAGAACAGTTTTATTGATATTGCCTGATATTTCAGTGCGGTAAAAGTACATTTACTTTCGTCCTAAAGCACTTTAATGAAATTGTTGAACAATTAATATGATTTGTATTTATTATAAAAAGTTTTATTACACGAATTCAAAATGAGAATCACGTAGACACATTTCATCACGTTTATGATTTTCAGAGTTATTATTATAAAAGTAGACAGTAGTACTAGTAGTAAAACGATAGTAAAGTATTCTTTTTATTTTTTTAATGTTTCCAACATATACCAAATTAGGGCAAAATATTAAATGTCCGTCCGTCCTCTCTCTCTCTCTCTATTTAAAATTAGTGATATGTAAAATAATAAAATTGAAAAAAAAATTAATTTAAAGATTGCGTGCTTTTCTAGCCCAAGGTCTTCTATTGTAAAAGTTCGATTTATGGCAGCAACTATCGTTTTTCGGGGAGGAGCTATTATTAATAATAATTGCTATATAAAAACAATAATAATAAAAGTGATAAAACTCGCCTAGTTTTTGAAAATTATGTCATCATTTTGCCACATATAAAGATATTTCAATCAATTCTTTCTAAATATCACACAATTAGTTAATTAATTGAATAGATTTAGGTGATAATAGAAATTACGCCGTCTGTTCATTGATTATAAGTTTTATCGAAAGGAGGAGGGTAATCGTCTTCTAACTAATTAGTCGAAACTAAATTCTACACCATTTTACTGTGTGCATAGATATAATATTAACAACAATAGAAAATTAATTAATGGAATCTTATATACAGGTAAAAGTGTTTTTTTTTGCTTGTTCCACAATAAATTCTAATCAATTGAAATAATTTTTCAATTTATTACATCATCATGGTTGTGGGTGTTGGATTATTGTTATATCTATTGAACTATAATTCCATTTAGAAAAAAAATAATTTAAATTGTATGGGAAAATTGTTTGTACCTTGTTATTTTTTTCGTTTCATATGTATAACGTTCTCTTTTTTGTTGTTTCAGGTATGTACACAACAATAACCGTCTATATATTTTTTTTAACCGGAAAATGAAATAATAACAAGTTGTTCTTTATTATGGGATATTCTGAAAGGTAGGAATTTACAAAAAAGTATTTAGTTCATACCTACATAGATTAATAGATGATAATCAATGGGTTTTTTTTCTAACACACACAAAATGCTCTATAAAAATATAAATAATGCAAAAAATATTCAAATCTAAATATTTATTTATATTCATAGGAAAATTTTGATAACATTCACGAAATTGCATTATAAGTTTTTGTTGTATAAAGTTGCGATATCGCTAGATCAGTGTACACGAATGTCATTTATTTTATTTTTTTAATGCTTAGCGACAATAGTAGCGTTAGGGGCTATTAATCACATTTTAATGTTTCTTATCAATCGTGTGGTGTATGACGATTTTATGAATATATTATAATATCATACTTATAAGTTTTCTTTTACCTGTTTTATTTTTTTTTTCATTTCTCGTTTTGGTTTTCTTTATCGTGTTAAATTGTCAGGCGATATTATTGGAATTTCCATCCAAGCTTTTCACGGTTAATAGGGTTTATTTTGTTTCTATAAAAAAAATCCTCATCTCGTATACATCTTCTATTTAGTATTAACAAGATTGTATACCAGATGTTTTAGTGCTCTGTTTTACCCTATTCATCAACATCATCATCATGATCATCACCATCATTGAATCTATCTACAATGCTTTTTTTCTAGTATTATTATTACTATTATTATTCATTCAAGTCGCGTGTTTCTTATCATTCACATCGTCTTTTATCCGCCCCCTTTACTTTACAGTTCTTTCATTTCTATTATTTTGTTTCGTAGATTGTCTTCTCCAACTCTCCATTATTGTCACTGTTTCAACTAAAACGATCTGTTTTTTTTTTGTTGTCTTCAATGTTGTGTGTTTTTAAAATGTTCTTGGGGTAGTTATGGTTTGATGAACTTTAAAATTGTGTAAAGCATCTGCCCCGGTTGTATGGCGGCAGCAACCTGTCGTCTCACCTGGACGTTAATGACAGCTGCCCTAAAAAAAAGCACATGGTTGTTGTGTTACTTTGATACCACATGGTGTGTACATATTTATAGGTACTTTGTTTATCTATTTGCTGATCTACCGAGGATTATGTAGAAAAGAATTTTTGTTGTTGTTTAAGAACATAATTATAGAGTTTCTTATCTGTTAATGTTAAAAAAAAAATATTGAGAATTTATTTGCAATTAACAATAAATATTTTACAATAATATATATTTTTTAAAATAACTCAAGTTTTTATGGTTAAGAAATGCAATTTAATAGCGACATTTTTATAAGCCATATAACCATAGGATTATTGGAAAACTTTACACAATTCCAAACTTATAGAATCTCTTATCAGTTTTCTTCAAATATATATATTTTTGCAGAGAAATAGAAAATAACGACTGTATAAGTTGAAAATGTTAAAGATTATGTTAATACAGATCCTATAATTTATAGAAAAAATAATCAAAATTTAAGGTACCTAGTTGATTGTTAGAACTTACTAAAACAGAAAATAGCTACTGTCATTATCGTTGTTACTTCAGAAAAAAAATATTTCTCTTCCTGTATTTTATCAAACTAATTTACTGAAAAATAACTGTTATTGTCATTGAGGTAATGAACTAGATGAAGACAGTAACTTCTAACAACAGAATATAAAATGTTTATTAAAGAGCCAGTTTGAGGGTAGGTTTTGTTTAATATTTTTTTGATTCAATTGAAATTATAGTATGACTCCAAGGTTACATTATTGAAACCCACCCAAATAATATTGTAAATATTAATAAAATCGCTTGCATTCTTTCCGATAGGTACCTTAATAATCTCAAATCTGTGTTGCTGTGTGTTTATTAATATAATTTCGAATAGTTTAACCTTCGCTGTAACAATCAGTATTCAAATTAATTACTTTTATTTTGTATTGACGTACGTACCATACATACATATAAATGATAAAGGGATTAAGATGTTTTTTATGTTAAAAATTTAAAAAATAATAATAAAATAGCTTTGTTTATATTGGCATAAAGCCGAAAAATACATCCCAACTATCTAAATTTTGATTCAATTTTAATATGCATTTGGAACGAATTTTTTGTGTATATTTCTGTATTTAAAATCAACTATGATAACAGTTATCATTGATATTCTACTAATTATTTCAATATAGGTTGCAATGGTAATTTTAATTGTTGCTTAGTGAACACCAGCACAACCGGTACCCATACATCACATCGTTATCATTATATATGTATAGTTGGTACTGTTAATCAAGGTATATCTAATCAGGCAATATGTAGGCAACATTGTTAAATAATATTATTATTAATAATAATAATAATAATAATAAACATCAAATACGTAAAATAAACATGTTGAATTTGGCACTATATGCAATAGCGCACTATCGTTGTTTTATTGTTTCTTCCATAACATTGGTGTAAAACCACAAACATTTCTCTAGTCTACAATTGTACATATTCCAATAATAATAATGTTTATAATGAAAAGGGTTATTTTATAATATTGTACCAACTGGCCCCCTTTTATTTTGTATAATATTCAGATATGTGTTAGAGTGGATATACCTACATATTAAGAACGGATATAATTGAATGCAACGGAATTGTTGTTGTTGCAGCACTTGCAGGTGTTACGGAAATCGTGTACATATAGTAAGGTATAGTCAGTAAAGTTTAGACAATCGTATTGTTGGGAGATATGAATTGTAATTGTTGACTTCTATATAACATAACTAATTGTAATTTTATAGTTTTCCACGATTAAAATTTTACAACATTTACGGAAATTGATAAAATCTTTCTGCAAATTAAAAAAAAAAAATCTTACAAAATTACGACCAATTGTTATATATTATATTTATGACAATTTCAAATATTAAAATAAGTATTGGTTTTTTGTTAAATGTTATAACAATATTTGTTCCATTTTATTTGTAAATTGCGGTCGATTATGTGTAGGTGCACATTCATTAATTACTGACGTCATTTATTATGATTTTTTTTTGTCGTTGTTGTTGTAATAATTGTATTTTTTATAATTTATTGAAGGCAGTAATCGTTAAACTGTTAATTAGCAATAATACAAGATTCTTGATTGGTGTTTGATTAAAACAAAAGTAGAAAAAGTTTAGGAAACACTGTTATGCACACACAATTGTTATAAATTGAAATAACCTTGGTATTTTTGCGGAAATATCCTTTTTTTTGTGTGATATATATAAAATGGTTTTTAAAAAAAATTGGTTATAAATTTTTGCATAAATTCCTGTTGCAGTTTCAACATAAGTATTGTGGAATATTCAAATATTCTTTCCAAGATTACTTTTTGGGAAAAGCAATAAATTTATAAACAATAGAGAATTGTTATGAAAGATGGTAATTCGTTTTTGTTTGTTCTTTTTTTTTTGTTGGTTTTAACAAAAATTACCAGCCTTGGTTGGCGATTTGTTGAAAATGGAATAAATGGTGTAAATCATGTAATGTAGAGGTATTATGGATGTTGGGTGTTTTTACAACAAGTTTTCTAAATGAAAATTCATTTTAAATTGAATTTATGTGTTTGTATCGGAGTATATTGTTTAAAATTAGACAATTCTTTAGGATAATTGCATGAAATCCCAATTCCAAACACTGACAAAATCTGATTTCTTTCCTCTAAAAGTACATTGTTATCTTGTTTATTTGGAAAAATCACTCACTAGGTATCTTTGGTTTACCGCGTACTATTCATTTCATTGATTATTTCGATTCAGTTATACAAGAAATTTCCGTTTTAATTTTGTACAGAAAAAAAAAACAACAACAACAAAACAAATCGAAATAAACGTTTTGTCCTCGATTATTTTTTTTCTTTGTTGATCATTTTAATTGACAATAGGTCGGTGTGTTGTAAATCGGTTCGATATCCTGTCGCACCTGTTGTTGTAATTTTATTAATGCAAAAAAGGGGACGGTACCTGCATCCGGTTCCTAACTATATTATTGTTATTTTTCTAATCAAATACAATAAATAAAACAGGAAATGTAGTTGACAATTCAATTTTTACAAAAGACTTGATAGAATTCATAGAAAAACAAAAAACTAAAATGAAAAGGAAAAGAGCGAGGTCGAAAAAAGGTTTATAAAAGTTAGAAATGTAAATCCAGTCATGGTTTATAATCGACAACAAAAACTTTCCAGTTTGCAAACACTATACAGAATCTAGTTTCTATTAAAATTTATTGTTATGAAATTTTACAGTTACAGTTTTTGGTATCAAAAGAAATTCATACAATTTTCCATTAAATTTCTCAAAAATAATCAACAAATAACAATAAAATTTGATAAAATCAATTTGTCGTATAATAATAGTTGAGCAATAAATAGAAAATTCCTTTAAAGGAACAATAATTACCATCATCCGTTATCTAAAATTAGTAAAATTACACAATTCGAATAGATTAATGTTTAATAATATGGAATTGATTTGAATCGGATTTGTAAATTTAATACAATTATAGTTACCTTTTATCAATATAATAATATTTGTATAATTATCAAATAAATAATTGAATAATTCTGTTATAGAGTAGAATTCTATTTCCAACATTTTCTTTTTGTTTAAATTTCAATTATTTTCACTTGAAAAAACTGTATTTGTTGAATAAATTTAACGCTTCGTTTGTTTTCTAAATGGAAACTTTGTTAAAATGTTGTATAAAGTGCATATACCGAACCAAAGAAAAAATAAACTTTCGGCCAATAATATTTTGAAATAGATTGACTTATCTAATCGGGGGGGTAGGATTTAGTTGGTGGTAATAATTAGCATAAATAAGAGTGTATCATTTAGAGAGGAAAGTTTTGTTTTTGATAACCAACTTGAACATTCACCTCATCAACAGTATTTTTATTAATTGACAATTGATGGTAGAATGTTGTTTTGTACATACGGTGTTTGCAAAAAATTTGTGATGGAACTGTAGGTCGATTGTTTTTTTTTTGGCATCCAACCCCTTTCTTCCAGTTTTAGGAAACAGTAAAATTTATTCACCCGAGAGAACTATAATGTATTTAGCTCTTGCGAACTGAGTCGTTTCAATAAATTTTATTATTCTTCTCTTTGGTTTGATTTCATTCATTTTTATTTTTCGAGAAAAACAAATTTGAAAAATCTACCTAATTCATAAACATAAAAGATTTGTTGTTATATCAGTCGAATATTGTTAAACACGACTGGTCAAAATCCATTGATCCTTGTTAGTGTTGCGCTTCCGTCAAATGTGTGTATGTCGAAATTATTGTTGGCAATCATATTAAAATCGCATTTACACCTAGAAACAAGACAAAAAAAAACCAAGAAGAAGAAATAAATAATAATTTGACACAAACACTCATAGATTTAGCTATTTTATTTTTTGGAATTTGGACCATTTCTAAAATTAAACGCATATTATTTTAAATACAATCAATTAACCAACGAAGATGATTTTGTGATGCATACAGGGAAATTTTCAAAAATTATTATTGCTAGTTTTTTTTTTTTTTTGTGGTTGATATATTAACGTTTCCGCTAGTAGCAGCTGCGTTCCTTTAATCGTGTAATTTGTTATCAATGTCAAACTTACTTGCTCTTAGCAACTCGACTTGGATCAAAAATAAATATTTCAAAGACCTGTAAAGTTTGTAAGGTGAATTTGTAACAACAACACTATAAAATTTTATAAAAATTGTATTGAACTCTCTTCTCTCGACCCTATTCAAAATGAAACAAACAACCAAAAAAAAAAACAAAAAACAAAAGGGACAAACCCTTAATCCTCCAAACGGAACTATTGTAATATTAATACACAAACGTATACGTTACTATTTGATAAATTACATACATTTGTCGTCCCTATTCAGGTGTTTGAACGGCACTATATTTGTATTTCCATTAATTTTTCAAACATTTTAAATATTTTAAATTGTACGAAACGTTGAATAAAGATGGGAAATGTATAAATTTTGTTGTCAATTATTTCAATCAGTTAATTGAATTCATTTAACTAATTAGGGAATTGGAGCAATTTTTCAACACTTTAAAGATATTAGAGAGATGATGGTAATAGGTGTTGGCGTCCAGGAAGTGAGACAGGAAGACGCCAACAGACGCTAGTTGTTGTCATTACTACTATAAACGATTCCGATCGCAATATTTTTCTTGTTTCTAATTAGATGATGATTATCAAATAATTTATTGATAATTTTTCTATGAAATATAAATAAATAGGAAGAGGCGGCGATTTAGTAACTGATTTTTTTGTTGTTGTTTTTGTTGGAGAATCTAGTTACTTTCAGACGCTACTACAGAATAAATATTTATTTAAAAACTAAATAGCTTTTACTATGATGGTAAATAATGATAAAGTAACGATAAGAAAAATAATGTTATTGTTTATTTCATGAGTTTGTCTTAATGACTTAATAATTGTGAAAAACTTTCTTGGTATTCCATATAGAACAATATTTTTCTAGTTATAGTAGTATAAATAGTAATAATAATAATAATAATAATAATAGGTAATGAAACAATAGTGTTCGTGACATGATTACTACGAATATTTCAAGGTATCTACAATCGAATTTTCATATCGTTTTATTGATATTTTTTTCGTATTTTGAAAATTTTACAGCAGCGATTTTAATCCGGTTTATTTACCAAAATCCGGACTATGTTTTTCATAGATTTCGTGATTATCTACCGGATACATAACGTATAATCCTGTCACCGATCGAAACTGCTAGTAGTCTAAAATTTCTGTACAAATACACGAACGCATTCTATATCTGTGTATACATAACTGAAATAGCATCAAATTGCAAATGAAATCAGCAATATTACGTTAGGTTTAGGATATAAAAAGAGTCAACATTGGTGTATATTATTATATTGGGTCAAACTGGAAAGTTCTGCACATCTAAAAAGACAAAGGGGTTGTAGATTGTCACCAAATTGGCTTTAACGACTTTTCTGTAGTGGTTCTGTTTTTAGTGCATTTTACAGAATTCTGTTAAACTTTAGATATCTTTTGTTAATGGTGTTGGAATTTATGGAAAAAGCTTCCTCACAGTTTAATCGAAAACTTTTTGTTAATCTAACACATTGTAGCTATACTGCTATACTATAATACACGTTCTTTAAGTGGAGTGTTGTTGATCAGTCACTTCAACATATTGACCAGTATTGTTGTTGAAAGTGGAGGTGTATACATGGCAAATATCAAGAAATTGACACTTTAAACAAACATAATACACCATCGAAAGAAGAGCAATGGATCTCTTTTAAAAAGTGATTGTTATATTATCTAGAATTTTATTCAAGCAATTTTTTATGTTTTGCATATAAAAAAATTGTTCAATTTCCATCTAATAATTGAAAATATAGTTCGTGTTAGTAAACAGTAGACAATATTTTAAGTTTATTATCGGGGACTGAATCGTATGGATCAATTGCGTGACCGAAATTGCTATAAAAGAAGCACACGTGTAAAGTTCAGCCTTTCAAGTGTAAATGAAACGAATTACTATAATTTTGTTTATTGTTTTATAAAATATATTCACTGATTGCTATTTAAGACGCAAATTTATATTTTCCTAATCAAGATAATAACATAAAGTTTTTGTCTGATTAAAATTTCTAGATAACCAAAACACCTCAAAATTGTATCAGTTATTTTGTTGTACCTAACAATAGAATGTTTCTATTATTTATTACTGAATACGTTAGTTTGTAGTTAATTTCTGAAAGACGATTTTATACTTTTCTGTATTCAAGTGTCGCTTTAATGCTGTTTGCCTGCACTTTAAAGTTGCACGAATACTCAAACAACGTTTCTTATTAATTAACCTTTTTTTTCCCTCTCTAAATGTAAAATTGTATGAGATTTTCTGTTTATAACCTGAAGGGATACACAACGAACCTACCAGACGGAAGTATGAATTAGTAAGTAAACAGTTGAAGAGTGTTTCCTGTATATGTTTTGTTCAAGTACAACTACATATATAGATTTTCTTTCATTCCATAATACATACGGTAAAATACACACATCCCCGAACTATTATTGTTATAAAGGGTGGTGGAATGCAATAATAATTCATTTGAAGTTGTACTACATTCTTGTTTTGTAGTTTCTATCACTTTTAACCTTTGGGCAAAATTTCTTAGCTTTTGAGAGATCTCTTGAAGTATTTCTCGACCGTTTTATTTGAGTGTCATTGTAATTTTATTTTATTTTTTTTCAACGCTTTAGTTGACGTTAAGCAGATTTCTTATCATCTTAACTTCAAATACTTGTAAAAGTGTCATATTAAATTAGAATTTCAGTTGATGCTGTCGTTATTATTGTTGTTGCTATTCATCCATCCTTCGTTTCAATATACTTACTAACAATTTCATCTTTTAAAATGATTGTGTCATCTGTCAATGTATATTAGTAATGTTGAATTGTTGGAACAAAACAAAAAAAAACGCTAAATAATAATAATATCATCTGTTTGCTATTTCCTATTTCCTTCGATTCAACCAACCATTATTATACGAATACGGTCGTAGAACTTGTGGAAAGAGATGCTGTTGTTGCTGCTCCGGTTCATGTACTCGAAGAAGTCATTCCCACCAAACGGTGTTTGGAGTTTCTTTGTTATTGTTCTAGGTCTTGTGGTAGTCTTGAACTAGGAATGAGCATTTCTTTTTTGCAATAAAACTCCAATAAAGTTTTATATGTATGGTTTTTCTATTGAAATTGTAATTGTTATCAGTATCGGGATAAACGTAAAAAATTGATGTTTTTAATTTGTAACAAAGCAATCTGGATTTCCGTTACTTTTACTTTTCACCCTTATAATACAGGAATGATAGTGGTAGTAGTAGTAGTAGAATGAGATTTTGAATTGGTGAAATCGCTGTTGTAGACATTAATTGCTGTTGAAATAATCCCAGCGTTTAAATTCTGTCTTCTTCTGCTTCTTAATCTTTCTCATTTCTACATTTCTTTCTCCATAATTTTGTTGTTTTTTCTTGCTCTCCATCATTTTTATTCTTGCTATAGTTGCCCTTTTATAGTAAATTGAGCAACGAATTGGTCTGGAAAACATCTTGAATATTTCAACATCATGCTTTGTACATTACATTATTTTCCATTTTTATTTCCAGAAACTTCAGTTGTATCTTTCTTTTCAAGTTTAAATTAATTGTAATATGAAACTTGTTTTCCATTTCAGTTTTGATAGCTGTAAAAAGAAGTACTTTTCAGGTAATTGGCGAAATATACCTAAAATTTTCAGTTGCCATTTCAGTAATATTAACATGAATTTATATTAATTGCATTTTATGTTTTAAGAAGCCGTATTTGACTATAAAATACTCGTATATCAAAAGGATTACGATGATATCTGTCTGGATTGAAATGAAGTCTTTGTAATTTTCTACTTTGGTTTGAAAGATTTAGCCTTTGTTATTCTTACTTTTGTCTTTGAATGACACCAAATTCTTGAAATGACTATCCCATCGTATTAAGAAGTTCTAGATGTGTATTTTGGGGTGGTAAAACAATATAAAGGAGGGTTACATAATTAGGTATCAAATTAAAATACCTTCTGGTTGTTGTCGTCGTAGTCGTCGTCATCATCATCGTCGTTGTAATTTACGTAATACATTGAACAGAATATCTACATAGAATTTCGGTAATTTTTTATGTCTTCATTGAAACAAATACCTTTTCGGTATTGGATAACGCTTGATGTCTGTGTCTATGGAAATGTCTGGCTTTGTAATTAAACTCAAGCTTCAAACTTTTCCTTTGATTATCACAAATATTTATTCTAATTTTGCTAACATTGCTGAAAAATACTGCTTTACATATTGCAATTTATCTTTGTAGGACGATCGTAACATAAAGATGTCATAGAATACTATATTGGAACAAGTTTCAAAAGAACTTCAACTAGGATGTTTCATTGAAGAAAATCTTATGTAAATGATTTTAATCTTATAGAGTGATTTATACAAAAAAAAGAAAAGAAAAAGAAAAAACGGAATAGATGAAAAATCTCTACGTCTCATAGGTAGATTTTCATTCAAAAGAAAGTCTTGTCGAAAAGTTTTACTTTTTAAAACTTTTCTTTCGATTATATCATTCTACAATCTGTTGTTTTTAATTATAAACACCTATAGGTACTAATCCATTGTTTGTCGATTGGACAGGATCGTAATAAGGTATCAGGATTGATTCTCGATTGGTAGATTGATAATTTGATTGCAAAGAGAAGATGGATGGATGAATTTGCCAACTATCAAATTGGGTTTTAATGTTTCTATCGAATGTTTGGAATAGCCTAGAAACCTGACGACGGACAGGATCGATCGTTTGTTTTCCACGTCGTTGGAAAGACAGATTGCTCTTTTCCGAGTTTACTTGTACGAAAATCTTTTAAAAGCTCCACTGTATTGCACCCATAAAGCAATGTTTGTTTTTTCTCTGTTCTTATCTATCAAACAAGAGAGCAAAAATTAAAAATACATCATATACCTACTATATAGATAGGTATGTAGATATAGGACATATGTATGGGGAAATAAAAATTTGATAAAAAAAATTCCAGTTGATTTATGCAGGATTATAAATTTATTATGCTTCTAACGTAGTTTTTTCCGAAATGAAAAAGACATAATTTGACGTTTGACATTATCTGATCGTTCTTATAGTTTACATCTTGATATGTTTCAGTAGTGGAAAAGAAAGAATTGACTGTGACATTGTGGAGGGCCCGATGGCGGTTTTGCTAACATGGAAATATTATTGATTTCTATTCAAAAAAAGATCTCTAAACAGAATGAGATGCTGTCTCTTCTGATCTCAATGTTCTTTCCATGTAACCGATTTCTGTTTTGTTCTGTTTTTCTAATAGCATTAGAATATTTTCAGAATTTTACCTATAGAGTTAAAGGTAGATTTAAGTATTTCGTATATTTTCTATTTTTACAATCATCTGAAGAATTTGTGGTTTTTCTTGTGTACAATATGAAGCTTTGTTAGTCTTTCGCTTAAGTCCAATCTCTAAACATATTTCTTTTGAGAAGTTTATTCTGCTATCGTTCTCTATGTCGATCATCATCATCATCATCAATAAAATATACTTGTCTTAAGCTTCTTATACCATCGAATATCGATATTGGTTTGATATGTCTTATAGGTTGTTTAAACATATATCTATAAAGATGGATTAGATAGGCTGATAAGGTAAGGTTGTCAAGGTGATGGCACAAGAATGAGCGATGTACGATATTAACGGAAGTTGATCTCTACTGAATTGAGTCGCTTGAGTGATCATGTGTGCTAACATCATCATCATTATCATCATCATCATTATTATCATCATCATCATCATCATCATCATCATCATCATGATCATTGTTGTTTATTCAGGCCGGATGGAATTTTTTATTATTGTTCCTGTCCACTGAAGGGATTATATAGGGATGACGTATTTCTACCATTAATTCAATCTATTTTTTTGTGTTGTTTTGTTATTATTCATTGAAACAGGTCAAGTCTGTTGCTTTATTTCAAACCATTGTTTTGTTGAATGTATTTAGGTACATGTACAATATAACAACAGAAGTTCATTTAACATAAATGCGGATTAGCTATAAGTATGAATTGTTTTTTTTTTTTGTTAAATCACTTGTACAAAAAGACCTGTACCTATCTATGTTTACTATTACGTTTCGTGTTATTTTGATCATTATAAAGACCCAGAAGGCAATGGCATGGAGGTGTTAATTATTCATTAAAGCTCGTTACAAGCGAAACGGTTGTTGTGCTAGCTAGAGTAATTCGCTCGATGTAATGTGAATTTAACCTGAAAAATTTTCAGCTTCGCTGCAATTCATTCTTTACTAACTAAAGCTTGATGATGATGATAGAAAAAGCTACGTATGTACGTATATAGTTAGGTAGCTATATAGGTATACGAAAGTAAATCTATACAAAATCATATATGCATTAAAGATTGAATGAAATGTTAATGAATAGGTTCTATTTAAAAAGAAAATGAAGAAAATTTAAATAGAAACTCACTGGGGAAATTTCATGAAAATCAAACTTTTCAACAACTATATGAGTTATAATCATAATGTTAATCATAATAGTCTCTATCTAAATAAAGAGACTGTAGTGTTTGTTTATTGTAGGATTTTCAAAACTATTTCTTGAATTTTTCCTTTTTCTCGTTTCTAACTTTTACTTCTCAACTTTATATTTCTGTTCCATGGTACGATAAGATAGTGGAGCTTAGCTCTATCAACTTCAATTATTGAGTTCTTTGTTTTCTGTTTTACTCCCACACAAAAAAATAGAACTAAACAAATTTTTTATATCAAACACAATCATAAATTGATGAAAATTACGTTTTCCCCCAATTAAATAAAGTGATTGAATTTAATCAATTAATTTCCATCGTGTAAAATTCACCCCTTTTATTATGTCTACCAACAACATATTGATTGTGTCAATAATATCTTGTTCTAACTATTAAGGGCTAACTATGTGTTTATTGTTGCGCGAACACATTCATTGTGATTTGACCGGAAGTTGTCTAGAGAAAGGAAGTGTTCGGTTGATGTATCGAACTTAAAAGAACTATACTACTCTATACTTGAATCGTATGGTGTTGGATTTTTGTTCATTTGTTAGTTTTCAACTTTTCAGCCAGCATTTTTTCATCATATTTCTGTTTAAATTGATTAAAATATGAGAAATTTTACATTTTTTATGTTTATTTATATGTTGTTTTGCTAATTTTCTTCGCTCAATTTATCCGTTCAACAAGCAATATAGCTTTCAAATTTATTTAATTAAATCTCGTATTAATGATTGCATTTCAACACGTTCTAACGGATAAACGGATATGTGACGAATTAAATTGGCATGATAGCTTAAAATTATAAATCCACCTAATTTTATGTTTTTTTTCTATGTTGCAGGTATGTAGAGCTTGGTTTTTTTTAATAAAAAAAAACAACAACTTGATGATAAGCTTATAGTACCGCCCACTTATCACGTGTGTATGATTATATATATGGGGAAAGGACAAATATAATGGCGGTTTGTAAGTAAATATGAATAAAACATATTCCATTTCCCTCCTACTGATATTTGTATATGTTTTAACGAAAGAATGATAATTGAACTCTATAATTGCGCGTCCATTTTGATAATGATTATAATGACGATGACGACGACGACAATATGACAAGGGTGGTTTGTTGTGTTGTTGTATGACCTAATTTATTCCAACATTAAAAATTGATGATTATGATAATAAACGTCACGAAATTATTGATAAATAAAGAAGGATAATGGCGGGGCATGTCAGAATTTGTAATAACCGAGACAAATGGTTTTTTGTTTTGTTTTAAATTTATTAGCCGGGAATTTTTTATTGATTTTTATGTGGATTTTTTTTTTTTTGATAAAAAGAATAGGTTTATCTGAATGTCCGCAATGGAATGTTTTAAAAAATTTACATTTGTGTTGATTTTACTCGTTCCCATTTCCTTCATTTCATTTCCATCTTTCCATATTTCTCTAGTAGTGAACCCTCTACAGTTAATGCATTTGTATTTAAATTATTATATTCTCTTTAGTCTTATAATGTATAGGGGTTGTAGATACTCACTACAATAACAAAGTCCAAGAATAATTTACGAAGCTCCAGGCGGTGTATTCAATGAAAATGTCCCTGTATTTGCGAATGTAGGAAATTTTTATCCTACTGTCTATAGAAACAAAAAACAACAACAAAGAAAATGTTTTTCTTAAACCCTTTGTGAAGGATAGTGTTACTGATAGGTTCATTCAATTGAAAAAATGGTTTTTTTTTTTTTGAAAAATATGCGCCTTGAATGGTGTGTGTCGAATATGGTGGATATATTTTGATGTGCAAATTTCTCATCCATTTAATGGACTAATTCCCAAACTACTCACTTTGTGTATATATGTATAGCCTAGCCCTTCTATACATTTTAACTGACTGGACTGGATTAATTAAAGTGAAGGGTGCGTTTTAGAACTTATTCTACCACTTATCCTTTGATAAAATTAACCATCTATAAATCTTTGTTTGAATGAAATATCAGTTAATTTTGAATTATTTGAATCGTTTTGAAATCGTGGCCACCAAAACGACTACCTAATTTTTAAAGAAAATTTGTGTCATTGTTTTACTTCATTTTTGTTTTGTTTTCGTTCTTTTTTTCTTTAGAGAAAGAAAGAAAACAAACAGACAAATGAAAATGATTATCTTTGGAGAATTTCCAAACATTTTTTTTCTGTTGTAAAAGCTTAATTTTCGCTATAAAAAATTGTTGTGTTCAATCTAGCCTGAAGGGTCTGTTAATTATACATCCCTTATCAATATAAACTGAATGTATTTTAGCTAGATGATGATTTGTTTATTAAGGTTTAACTTGTTTAAATTTGAAAAAAAAAACGCAATTTAGAGCTCAAGTACTTTTGCTAAATTTTGTAGTTTATGTTTTGATTTTTAATAATTATTGATTTTATAACATTGTTTATAGTGAAAAAATAGATAAATAAATAATTGAATCAGTAATGTATACCGACAATGTTGTTGTTGTTGTTATATAAAGATCGTATTTCTTTTCTAATATTTTTGTCTTCTAGTATTGACCTCGGAAAAATGATACCGGAATACGGACGGGTGAGGCAATCTTTTATAGATATTGCATGTCCTATTATAGATTGTCTTCTATATGTCTTATACTACATTCTTCTTTTTATTTGAAACAACTAAATAATGTGGGTGAAAGTTTGCGTATTAGTCATCATCAGATAGGATGAAGAAGCGCCTCTACTACTACTTCTACTACTATTACCACCTGTTTTCAGAATAATTAAATTTTAACCTTATTGGATTTGATTCGAAAATGTATTTTTATTGATTTCTCAAAATATTTAAATCTTCTTTCTGTTTGTTCTGTGATATTTCTTTGAAACATTGTTGTTGTTGTTGTTATTATTGTTAGGAAATCATTTACATGTAGGGTTTGAATAATTAAAACGCGATTCCGTTGTTACACCATCGAATGATTTCAAAATCATTTTACAAACAAGGTTGTACACCTGTTTTATTGAAATTATAACGTAATCACTTTTATTATTATGGAATGGTTTGTTTTTAAATAAATAATGGTGAATGTATATGTATGTACCTATGTATAAAGCTTTAGATTTACTTTTATATATATTGAAATAGGGAAAACTAACATCAAAGGTTCTCTTCTCAATGTATGTATGTATCGTGTATTTCTGTTTCAGCAGCGTATGTTTAAATCATTTATTTTTAATAGAGAGACAAGATTTCGACTTCCAGATTTGTTTTTTTTTTGCTTTTCAGCATATAGAATTTCTTTCAGCTGATCTTTACTGATGTTTTATTATTTCAACCACCCCCAGATTCCTAGCTACTATTGGAACAATTATGTGGTAATATGATTTATAATAATCGTTCTTTTGTGGTCTCTTTCACATTATTCCTATGATGTTTGGATAAAAATTACAGCTTTTTTTAAGCTCTACCGATCAGTTTATTATCTAATAAACTTGAACAACATAAATCCGTTTTATATTATATAACATTATATGTATAATAATGGGTGTAGATCAAGCTTTTTATAACCTTTCTTGCTTTTATCAACAAACAAAAAAAACTTGCTACCATTATTTTGTTAATCATACAGAGAAGTTCATTCTAAATATCTAAAAAGAGAAAAGTTTGTTATTGAACTATAAGTCAGGCATACTTAATGGTGGTATATAAATTTTTTAGTTAGAAGAAGAAATATGTAAAAAGAACTTCAATATGCATGCATATAGACTTCTTTTATTTTTTGGGGATTGTGTGTTGTCTTTGTACCATGCTGAACCAGTTCCTAGATACATTTCTGTTGAAATGTTTTAGAATGTGAAATAAAAGGGAAAGAATCTGTCTTGTCATCATATCAATCTAATAAAATATTAATATTGGTAACTGTCTTCGTGTTGTTCAAATTTTTATTACAATATCGCTATTTCGTGTTCTCCATTTCTATACAGATATTATTATTTGTGGGTTATTATGGGAAATTTTATCGTTTTATAGATGATCAACATTTGCATTGTTGATCAATCATTTGATTCAAGATAACATTTTTGTGGTATTGTTGTAATAGTAAAAATTATTGAACAAAACTGGAATAAACAACAACAACAAGTAACAGTGAATCGAGCAGTTTGGTAAAATCCTATCAATCTTTATTTGAAACTGTTTCTCGGTTTTATATAGATTACGGTTGTTTTTCTCTTCTTTACATGATGGAATAAAAATCAATAATTTTATAAAAATATACAAAAACAAAATTTGAAACATATTTTTCGAATGGAAAAGTTGAGTTTTATGATTTTAAAGAATATGATTTTGACAGGATATATGTACATATGTAATAGATGAAGTTTGTTTTCCATAAACTGTTTTAAAATTGAAATACTTTTTTTATTATTTTTTCCGTTTCGTATTAGGATTATTTCAAAATCAAAACAATCATTCTATATGAGTTTTTCGAGTTTTACTGGAATGTTTGTTGAAAATTCCACAGAAACAGATTGGTGGTTTTTATTTAAACTTTTGATCCATGAAAGATTAATGTTGTGAAGAAAAAAATTGCTTAGAAAATTCTAATTATTCATTAAAAAAGAAAAAGGAACGAAATATAACTGATAGAGAATTGCAGCATGATGCCTACCACCTTAAAATCTATATTGGGGTAATATTTTCAATTATATTCGACAGTCAATTTGAAATGTGCCTAAATAACGTATAAAACGCCTACAAATATTACATTAAAAGCATAATTTTGCGTAATGTCAATAAAGAACCACTGTTGCAGAATAAAATTATCATCAAAGAAACAGTCTTTGATGTCGTTTTTCGAGCACTTTTTTCATCACAACAGGCGATTTTTTTATAGCAAAAAAATGGCACTTTTAACTTAAATAGATGGTAAATATAAAGTTGAAATAATAATAATAATAATAATAATAATATTAAAAAAGATATGAAATTGATGATGTTAAATATAGTACATGAATATATAAACATTCAACAGGAATTTCGTTACTAGGTTGGAATGTGGTAGGAATAGTTGTGTCGACGATTATAGATTTTTGTAAATATTTTATAAATTTATCGAGTAGAAGTATTTTTATAAAATTACGGAAAAAATCAGTTAATACGTTTTTAATAAATCAAAACTTCTCATTAGGTTTATTGAACACAAAAAAAAAGCATAGCCATTAAAAACAACAAAAACAAAAGAACTTTTAAAGAGCAATGAAAAGTTAATTACTCAAATTAAGAAAATATAATTTAGCCAACTCTATTCATATTTTATTTTACTTTAAATGTTGTTTTAATTATAATCGTTTTACTGGAAACAATGGTGACAACAACAACGACAAAAAAAAAACAACAACAATAACTTGTTGCCATTTTAACGTAGTAGTTTGAGTAGCGAAAGTATAAAGAGACTTTAACGTAGAATTGTGTTTTATGAAATTAATCCAATCTGAATAGTAATTTTGATTTCGATTTACTCTTTTATTTCACATAATTGAAATTTTTCTGTTTTGTTGGTTTTTTGCTCTTTTTTGTTGTTGTTGTTGTTGTTGTTGTTGTCTAAAACCACGTCAACCGCATATTTATAATTAATTAATTCGTTTTCTCTTACAATTAATGTTCTCAACCATGCAAAATTCTTGCGTTCATTGTTGTTTTTAAAATACCGTCAATTTTCAATCATACCACCTGTCATACCTACAATCTAAATTTCTCATTTATTAAAAATATCAAGGATTATTAATTTTCAATCTATGATGATGAATTATTGTTGTTTTACGTATTATTTCAATTGAATTTTGACTTGTAATAAATCGTAATGTGTATTCTAATTTAAATCAATCAACAAAACTGCAATTGCGCCTGTATCGGATTGAATCAAAAGATATGTGGTAGTAGTGGATCTATAAATTTTTTCAATTGACTGGAATCAAAAATATAAAAGTAAAACATAATACTTCAAGTGTATTGGTTTTGTTTGTCGGCTTGGATTTTGTTAAAATAATTTCAAATCCCCTATTTTGAAACGAATTAATTACCTGTCAGATTCAGCTTAAATAAAGGATTATTGTTGGAGGTAGTTTATACATCCGGAGTAATCGTTGTAATCAAATTGTCTATCCTGATGTTAGAGACACACACACTCTCTCTTTCTCTCTCTTTTTATCCATCTCTATTCTCAGATCGAAACGGAAAAAAAAGAAGGACTTGTGGAAATTCCAATAGGAATTACTTTGTTCTTTGTCAAATCGTCAATGTTGAAGTTTGTTTTAATTTCTCTATTTGAGAACGATTTAATTGAAAATAGAAGCAATTAAGACGTTAATGTAACAAAGAAAATGTACATTTTTTCTCTTATTTCGCGTTTGTTTAATTAATGGCTTCTTTACAATTCTTTTCAGCTATAGGCTGCTTTGTTATACAGTTTTTAAAATATTAATCAACATTTTTCTATTTTTTATTTATATATAAACAGTTTCAAATATTCATGAAATCTTCCTGTATAGTTGCACAGGATAATATGACAACTGTACCTACTTGACTAGATATATATATATAACTACACACAGAATTCTTAAAGGAGTTGTGCTCTCCCCTACTCTTAGCAATCCCTTTTCATGCATAGAGAAAAGCTAGAAGTTGGAAAGTAATGGGCTTTTTCGCCATAACTGTACGATCATATTGCTGAAATTCGGTACGTTTCTATATTGGTAAACAGTTGGTTTTACCCACCAACGATCAACTATCGTCTTGTTTGTGGTTTGATCAACAATCTTATTCAACATTTACAATTAATGTAGAAAGCATAATTTTTAAAATTTTAAATATGTAATTGTAAGTTGTTAAATGTATTGGCAACAGTAATAAGGATGATGACCACAATAATAATAATAATGTTGTCCGAATTTCACTGAGGCAATTTTATTAGGGAGGGAACATGGAGAACGTTAACAGCCTTTTTGATAATTTTCCTTTTCAAGCTGAAATTTACGTTTTACATAATCTCTAGATTATGTTTAGGACAATGCTGTTATAATAATGTACAATTAAATTTAAAATGGCACTTAATTAATACAACAATAGGATTTACAAAAGGTTCATCCCATAATACATACATATACCTATATACATATATTTGCTTTTAGTAGTTTTGAAGTTGTTTGAGGCTTGATAAAAATAATTTTTGTTTCGAATGTGGAAAGATAAAAGGAAAAAGTTTGAGATTTGTGTGCAAAAAAGCTGTGAACTTTGTGACTGTTTAGGTTTTAGCATTTAATTTCATGAGCTTTTCTTATAATTCATTATAAAGAAATAATTAGGCTGAAAATGGGAGTGGGTTTTAGAAAACACAGTAAATTGTTATAGTAAAACATAATATGTGGTTAAAAATTGCTTATAATTTGCAATAATTTCAAAATTATTCGTTTCATATTGCATGCATTCTAGAAACCATTAATTTCATAAAAAGAAAGCTTGACCTGTCCGGAAGAAAAGTCCCAAGATAACAAACAACAACAACAACAACCATGTAGGAAACAATTTATTTATACAGGATCCGGGATCTGTCTAAATGGATGAATTTCCAGTTGACGTTGACCATTGTCAGTTGAAATCCTCTAGTGAATATTTTAAAATAGGGATAAAAACCCCATATGACCAATAGAAAGATGTATCCCCCGCCCGTTTTTTTTTATTTTCAATAAAAATATATGTATGGTATGGTATACATATAACGATGGTACAATTTATCGTGTCACAACTATGTAGCTAACTTGATTACTTGGTGTGTGTTTCTTCAAGCGAATAACCTCGATGTTGCCTTGGTAACGATTCCAGGATACTCCCAGGATTGTTGTCCTTGAATTACCAACAACATTCCATGCTTTATCGTTTTTTGAAAACTAAATAAATCTTTGGAGAAGTATACAAACATGTTGTTGTGGTAGGAGAAGTTTTTTTTATTATTATTATTATTTTTATTTTGGTTCTGATGAATTTATAGTGAGAACATGGTATAAAAATGATTTAATGTTGAAGTTTTAACGAATAATTAAGGACTTTTCAATCAGTTATTCGAAAATAAATCAAATACTGATGAATTCAGATTTAATTTGAAATTTCTACGATCACGTTCGCTCTTTATTAATCTCCAATCGATTTTGTTTGAATTTATTCTTCAAATTTGTATATCGTTGGGTATACCTACTACATACATACATATATACACACCTATACAAAGCTTTGGTTAAAATCGGTTGAAATTTACGTATTTTACTATTGTAAAGTTGAAAATGAATGTGAGAGTGTAACTAGTTTGTTAAAATATTTCAGGGTTGTTTTGTGTGTATGTGTGTATATATATTGGGGGTTTTGTTTCATTCTGGAATGTTGCAGTGATTGAGGTTGGTTAGTAAATGTTCATTCCTCTCTTGCATAATAAACCCTGTCGCATTTAATTTGTATTTGTAACATCAAAGGGGCTGTGTGACACTTTAAAATTGTTTACAGCTATTACAATACCCATTTAACACCATTTCTAGTTGACTATAAGCGCTATTGTGTTTTGTAGGTGATATTGTCTAAAGTTTACATTCATTAAATCTTAAAACATAAAGGTATAATTCAATTATAAATTAAGATAGAGAAAGACGTAAGTACATCACATTTGATAAAGTTTTAATTACATCTCCAGTTACATTAATTCTGTATACAATTTATTATTCTATTACAAGATTACGTGTGATGGTTTCAATGATGGAACGAATATTTTCTATAACTTTAAACACTTAAAAATGATATTTTCCATAATATTAATTTTATAATTAAAAATACGTTTATAGAAATGACACATGAGATGATTAAAAATAAAAGCGGATAATTAAAACCGAATAAACCATATACAACAAATATCAGTTGATATCACTCTTTTATATACACGTTGCTGTTGGTGTTGTTGAAGCACCTCTTCAATTAAAAATAATGACGTTGATGAAATTAATCCGTTCCCAGTTGGGAGAAAAAATGAAAGAAAATTGTAAACTGTACAGATGTACCTATAGGATTTTTGTTTGATATTCATTCAGACCAGAACCATCACTTTATTAATAATAAATTTCATACAAAATTAAATGAATTTACATCCCTATATATTGTTGGTGGTTTTTCTACTGTAATTTTTCGAATTAAAAGATGGTTTTTTTATTCTAAAAAAACAAACAATGAAAACGAATTTAAATAGAATTCACCTCATCCAGTTTCCACAATAACAAACAACCCTCTCAGTTTTTGTAGTCACTTGGATTCAATACGATACTATGGATTGTGTTGTATGTATGTGTTGGTAAGTAACTTAGTGGTTTCAATCAATTGTAAATAGGGTGGCTTTTAAAATAAAACAATTGTATGTGTAATGAAAACCTTGTTATAGCTCGTTATTCTATCTTTTATCTCTTTCTCACTTATACTCAAAGATAATAGAAATTACAACCCTTTTTTTGGGGGTAGAAATTTATAATTTAAGAAAAAGAAAGATGATAACAACCGAATATTAAGTGTTTTAATGATTTATATAGAAAAAAAATATGTATGTTATTCGTTTCTTTCGTCATTTTCATAAGAAAATGGGGGGTGAATAAATTTTAATATAATGGAGATGGATGAATAATATCAAAATCGACCACAATGTTTCTTATCAGTAACGCTTTTTGTTGGATGAATTTAAATTGATTACAGTCACCACATTAATGAGGTTCTTTTATTTTTTGTTGCTTTTACTAAAAAATTTAACACGCATTTTAATAGTAAGATTTGCAATAAATTATTGGTGTTTTTTTTTTATAATTTGCTTTCTGTACCTACAATAGTTGATTTGTTGAAAGTTTAATGTTGATAAAGATAAGAAATCGGATTAACTTTATAGAAAATTAACAACTTCAAATGAATTCAGATGAATTTTCTCTTGTTTTTAATGAAACAATATCGTTTTATATTTAGAAATATTTAAATTTGGATGATATATAAAGAGTGGAAAACTTTATTATTGTTTTTTTGTTTTATGATGGAAAATGGTGTCGACGAAACGTAATAATAAGAAAATTTCAAAGAGTTAATCAATATAATATGACACGGAGAAGCCAAATTTAAAAGTTTCTAATGAATACAATCAAGTGGAAAAAGGCATTAAGTTGCACGTCTTTTTAGTTAGAAAGCTTGGAAAGATAATACGAAATAACACCATCTGTGGTATGTTTGAAACGTATTTAGACAAAAACTAGAATCAGAACAAAACAAGTAATTGTTTACAATAACAACAAGAAAAGTTGGATAGTTTACCGATAAATTTATGGATTTTTTTTATAATAATAATAATAATAATTAAACGTTTCTCTTTTGTTTTTGTGGTAAATGTAGGAAAAAATTTGAACTGTTGGAGATCTTGTTTAATCTGTACCTTATCCTTTATCACTAGAATTTGTCCTGTTGATCTCATTTCCTCCCTCTCCTTCACTACTACTGGTTATCAACAATAATCATTCTCCCCTATCGATTGTATTGTTTCCCTATATCCTCTCCCTTGTATATAACAAACAACAATAATAATTCCTTTTGTGATAATGACAGAACAGGACATTTGCTATTGTTTTATGTTACCATTGATGATGTTCTCTATGTTATACCATCAATATCTACGTACATACGTACGTATATAGTGTGTAATTGTGAATATACACAATTACGATAAACAGATACTCTTTGTTTGATTTTGTAATTGTTATAACAACGTTGTTGCATTACAGTTACACCAGATAGACATATGTTTGTTTGAATGTATTTTGGTAGGTACGTTTTATCAATTTATTTTATTAAACTCGTTTAACAATCATGTTAAAATTTAATTTCAAATACTCATTGTCGCGATTTTATTCATAATAAGCTAATCGTTGTGTTATGTGGCGTATAAATGATGAAATTTTCGATATTAGGGTGTACCAGAGTAAAGTTTTAATATTTTCATGGCTTTATAAAAAGAGCTCCTTTTGTTATTAAATCTGATCTCTAAATGTATAAAATTAAAATAAAGGAGCTTGGACTGGTTTCTAAGGTTGTTTGTTGTATTGGAATGCAACATTAATGTGATTTAATGAACAATACCTGTTAAAACAGCAAAAGAGAGAGAGAGAGAGAGAGAGAGAAAGTAATATTTAATTGTATTTACATTTACGTTTTTATTCTTTCGATAATTTAATGATTTCTTTTTTATTGTTTGTTTATTAAAAGCATTCAACCATAAGGCAGGAAATGTACTCTACCTACCTTTATAGAGGTAATTGTGCACGTATAGGAAATTTATTTACGGAACTGATTTGATAATTAACTGTGACGTTTTACTAACAGCCTTATTGCTAATTTATTTAGTTTTGGTTGTAAGTGGCCAAAAATTTAAATTAATAAATAGACACATAATTTATGATTTAAATTACGAAAAATGTTTATTAAAATATCTTTTAAATGTTGTTATGTATATTTATAAACAAAGACTACATCTGTTTAGAATGTTAAATGACGATTTTGTGTTACAATTAATTTCTTATGCAATTTGCATTCATTTCTTGATGAAAAATTACAACATATTCACATGTTGAAACTATTAATATTAACTGAGAAATCTAAAATATATTTGTAAAGAAGATGAAGAATTGCATATTTATATGAAACTACTACGTATACACCTGTGTCACAATTTACTGTGTAGAAAATGAAAATAATTCCTTGGAGATGTTCCCTATCCATCCATTTAAGAAAATGTTTGAGAGTTCAACTTTTAGAAAACGTATACATACCTACTTACAAAGTTAACTTTGAAGTTCAATTCCAACGATCTGCTTGAATTACAAATTAATCAAAACATCTCTTAATTGCGATTTTGCTGTTTGAAATTTGTAGAGCTTCATCAAATATGTGTGAGTTCTAAACAAATCTGTATCTTGATCATTATCTTGATCATTTTATATATTTTTTAATTAATTGTAATTTCATTAATAATTAATTGTCTAATTGTAAGTAGGTATCTATATTGAGATTTACATCAAATCTACTATTTTTGTTGCATACAATTTCTCAATTGAAACTAAAAAGTAAATAAACATACAGAGATAGGTACAGTGTTAAACTTTGAGAGTTTGTCAATAAAGTGAGACGACATCAACAACGATACCAACGACCGTTTTAATTAAAGGATCTTGTAAATGAATAGTGGAATGTAATAAAACTAATGACTGTACGATTTAATGAATACCCAACACACAGGAATTCCGTAACAATCCTATTTAGTTGACAAATAGATAGTTTCGATGCTTTATTTATAAAAAATGAAATATTGAAATTTTATAAATACCTACCATTCATATTATATTTCGTATTTGATTTCCAACATAGAGTTACAATAGTGAAATATATTTGCTGGAAAATTTTATACAAATATATCTAGATTGTTACATTTACATATTTTATATAACTGTAGATATACAGGAAGAGTTAGATTAAGAATTGTTGACCTATAAATAACATGCCATTGAACAAGAATGATCACCTTAACATTCAGTTGCAGCCTTGATCATTGAAATTCATATTGTAAATGTGGGTAATGGTGAAAGTATTTAGTTGAAAGAAAATTTTATTTAATTTTTTTTTTTTGTTTTATTTCACTTACAATTAAACAACGAACAGTGTAGTAGAAAATTGAATCCGGAAACTCACAAACATAACTGGGAGTTGTACCGGAATAGGCACGTGAAGAGAAGTCAACCAAGCGTACATCCGCACTTGATATAGTTTGCTTCTTTTTTCCCCCGTTTACAGTATAATTACCTGTATTGTTTATAATAATAATTCAAATTATAATCGTATGGTTATTTGAAAATTGTTTAGCAAATATTCCCAATGGTATATCTATATACAGAGTTGGTATGGTAATAACGACTAGTATGTAATATACAAGACGACAAAAATGGCTTTACAAAAATCCCCTTTTACACAACCAAAAGCTGAACAAACATATCAACTCTATTGGGTGCTATATAGTCAAATGTTGTTTACATACTATACGAAAAGTAGCATTAGGGTGGAAAATCTTTATTTTCCTTTTTGAATATTCGGCAAATCGAAGAAATGTTTTAGTTTTATCAATACAATACTATACAGTCATTTGTCAACATTAGTAACAAATAAATTTTATAAAGATATGACGCATTTCTACAATAACAACAACAACAAAAAAAAAAACAACAACGATGGCTGCTTCTCAATGGGGGTGGCTATTGAGTTTACATGCGAACTTGCGTGATATTCCTGAATATTTGTTCATTCTTCCCCCTCGCACTCTCTCTCTTGCTTTCGTTTTGATGCATTCTGTAGTTTTAACTCTGTAATGGAACCTATAAATTTTGTTGCTGTTTATCAAGTCGTCTAGAAAATGCTAATATCTAGGGAATTACTCAATAAGTAATAAAACTAAAGGAATGAAGAAGAAAGTGACGAAATGAACGGATAAAAACAGATCGAAGTTTGCCAATTTGATACAAGTATAGCAGAAAGAGAGAGAGAGAGAGAAATAAGGATAGTATAATTTACAATATAGTGGAAAAGGATTAAACTGAGCAGTTCTTTATTTTCTGGCTTCACATACACACACATACAGACAGGAAAAAGTCCATTCATATTTCAGGCTTGTTGGAGAATGTTAAGGATAAACAAAGCACAGAAAGTCAATTGTTGAAAATGAAAATCACTCTTTCTTCTCAATATAAGATTGCTTTCCTGTGTATATTTTTTTACTAATGAACTAATGTAATTATTGTAGAATAAATTAAATTCATAGATGATTAACTTTAATTTAACAAAAAACAAAACAAAACATTGATTTTATACATAGATTGACGATACTTTGATAAAAATTACAAACAATAATGTGAATTGGGGCTGTTATTGACAGACAGATGTTGAAGAAAGTTTAAACTCATTTCTAATTACGAAAGAAAGTTCAGCAGTTGAAATAATTTTGTAATGAGGTATGTACATAATGTTCAATTATTGATGAATAAAGTAGGAAAGCTTGTCGATAAAGTTTAATTTCATTTAGGTATACCACGTTTCATCATAATGGTGGAATAACCAACCATCTGTTGTTTTTTTCTATATAAAAAAATAATTAATTTTAAAACACACACTTGTACAATTTAGTAGTTACAACTAATAAATCTATCTAATGATAATCTCATCTATATTGCACTATTGTGATAATAAAGCATTGGTGTTTTGTAAACGCGTGAACGCCTATATTGAAGTTAATTACGGTAGCTTTCAGCTTGAACGGATTCAAGCTCAGGCATACACACACATACATACATATACGTAACAACAACAACACATCTGGTATAATCGATGTAGTAGATAGATGTTGTTGTTCTTGCCATTGTCGTCATCATTATTATTGTTGTTGAACATAACAAGAACGTTGATACATCTCCAAGCCGACAAGTTTTCAAATATAATAAAACCGTTATAGTGAAATTTCACCATTAATGTAATAATATTAAAGCACAAGAAATTGTTTACATATATATATATATACATATATGATTCAATATCAAATTGTTGCTGTTGATAACTTTGTTGTAATCATACTTTTAATTAATTAAAACGATATTACTACATAAAGTTGTTTTTCATGTTATCGACTATCTTTTATCTTTATTTCCTCTATGAAATGATGGAAAATTGTCAGAAATGTTATAAAAATGATGATATACCTACTACGTATATGTGTGTGTATGTGTGTGATATGGTCATTTGGAATCATTTAATCAATCGATTTTTGATCATCAAATAATTCCAGTTCTCAAATTTCGTATATTAAAATGGCTGCAATGTTATACCTACGATTATAATCAAATTGTTTTTTCGATTTCCTTTAACAATAGAAGAATGAAGTTTTATAGCTGCCATTATCATTAATTTTGTGTTCATTAAATTGATAAAAATCGAATTAAATTACAATCAAATCAACGATAATTATTTACAATTAATTCTAGTAGATTTGTTTGTAATGATAGTTTGAATGTTGTACGATTGAGGATGTTAGGTAATCGAAATGGTACTATTTGATATTATTGATTAAACCATTCGGTGATATCTCCATGATATAAGAAAATAATAGTGATTGATTGATTTAGTTAAATATTTCATAATATTTCCATTCTATTTTATATTTAAAAAAATGAGATACAATCATATTCATACTTCCTTAGAAATAGTCTGTTAAATTCAATTATCCTTGAATATGGTGATTGCCAACAACACTACAATGCTTGTAATATCATTTCGGCCATTAATTACTTTACCAGCAATAACAGTTGTTTCTGTTTTTGTTTTTTTTTTATTTCAAAAACTTCAAACAACTCTCTTACCTAAATGTAATTTTGATTTGAAAACTGAATTGTATTGTTGTTGACGAAATAAATGTGAAACAGGACATAAAAAAACTATGCCATTTATGAGGCTAATTGTGTGAACAAATTCCATAATTAACAATACCGGACTTTGTATTATTAATTACTCTTGGTTGATTGAGTAATTGTTGAAATAAAAAGATATAATTGTTAATTTTTTTAAGGGCAAATTTTCCCATAATATCTATTTAATATTAATGACATTTTCATGTTTAATTGGATTAATCATCATACAGGTGGTAGTTTTGGCTATACATATATATATATATAGTAAGTGGGATGTAGCCACTACCATAACTATCTTAATAATGTTAGTTATTTAACTTTGAAAACTAGGTCGTATGTATGTGTATTGCAGTTAATGTATGAGCAGAAAAACCATAATAAATATTATGAATCTGTTCACCTAACAAGGAACATAGTGGATGTGTTCACTGTGTGTGTGTGTATGTCTGTATAGCTATAGTTTCAAGTCACTTTTAATGCATACTCTCATGAACTGAATGTTGATTATACTGTGCATAATAATGAATGTTATATGTATTTGACATACGCTACTTGAATTTTTATCGAGTACAAAAATGGACTGTTTCCTGCATTACTATAATAGTCAAAAAAGAAAAAGGAAAATAAAAGAGCGAAATGAAATACGCACATTAATACTAAACTGACATTTCAACGGGTGTTCCTTTAACTATTCTCAATCACAATAAAGTATGAATGAGAAGTTCAAATTATAATTGGTACTTTACAATTATTATCAAAATAATTATTGTCGATTTAGTTGGTTGTTAAGTTTACTACTGTTTAGATAAGAATCATTATTGTCATGATTACACATAGAATGATATAAAAGAGACAATGGTAGAATTTGTTCCATAAAATTTCATTTTGTATGTTATGATGAGAAAAATTCCATTAAAAAAATTACATTTTTTTCACTTCTGCTTCTAAAATGTGGACTAACTGAGACTATAATTTTTAAAATGAATATTCGTTTATCAAAATTTCTTACGAGGGTTGGAAATTTTCAACTTCTCTATCTTTACAGTTTCTATTTACTAAAATAACAACAAACAAAAAAAGAATTGTTTGTAAAATTTAAACAAAAACATGAAGTTTGTTGAATTTCCATTATACCAACTACTAATTTTTAATTCTAAGTAAGCATGTCCAACTATAATTGATTGAATGAAAATAGAAATTTTATTCATTCATATCCATATTTCTCAATAAACAATTTCCTGCTATTGACTATCTGGTCCGGATTTGGTTATTGCTAACCAAAACTACACGGCTGGATAGTTTTATATCGAAATCTACGTATATCTGCAATATACAAATCGTTGTTGTTGTTGTTATTATTATTGTTATTATTATTTAAGTAGTTGCCGTGCGTGATCGTTATGAGACACCACCCTCTTGTAATTAAGGAGCGTCAATATAGAGGTCCGTCATTCTAGGTGTGCCCTAAACGTCAGGGTGCGGTAATACTGACGTAATAACTCTCCTTAATAAGGGATGATTCTCTATTGCTGTAGTATTGTAGAAATTTTTGTTGTTGTATAGTATAGTGATGAAAATTAAAACGATATTTTGTTGGTTGCATATCTGATCTATTTATAATTTTTATTATTATAATATAGAAGAGAAAAAGGTTCACAATTTCTGTTTTAATTGGAGTATGCCTGGCAACTAACTACGATATTCTTTCTTTCTACTGCTCGTTTTCTCTTCGCATTGTACAATTAAATTTTAGATACATCCGAGATATTCGTAGTGGATTAAATTGTGTTGGTGTTGTTCGTTGCCCAGTCGTGTTTCACATCATCATGTACAACGTACACACAAATATCTAATCTGATGCTTCTTCTCTACGATCTTATTTCTTTACAACAAATTTATAAGAAGCTTCTACTAAATTTTTTTCATTATCGTAATCTCTGTTGTATATTTGTTCAAATTTGTTTATTAAATCATTAAAGTTCAATTAAATCTGACAAGTTTATTAGTTTGTCAGCAAGCCGTATTGAAGGTGCAATGCAAAATATATTGAAGATTTTTAACTTAAATTAGATGGATTTGTTTCACCTATCTCGTACTCGTTTTATTACATTTTCCTTGAAATATTACCCAACTACTACGTAGTGTAAAAACTAATAAAAACAAATTTTTTATTAGAAACGTGCCAGTCTTTCAGGCACATTTGAAATTTTTACGTGTTGCATTTAAGGTTCTACTACCTACTGTATAATCTTGTGCCCAATTTTAGTTTTACAACTTGTGTTGGTGCTTCCAACAGCATAACACTAAAGTTGAAGGAAAAGGGCAAATAAGATAAGGGAAGGTCGTCTTGGGTGAGGGTAGCAGCAGCACTACTACTACTACTAGTAGTAGTAGTAGTAGTAGTGGTAGTAATAAAGACGTAACTGTAATATCCGTATGGTCCTAGTAAAGAAGTCTCACTGGAGACTTATAAACCATCCAATATTCTACTCAAACTACAATATTTATGACCATCATATAAAATATGTAGCTATAATCTGACACGTTATTATGATTGAAATATGTATTTGATAATGTTATCAATGTTAGTACTGATCATGATGAACCTAGATAGAGTTATTGATAAACTATGTAGTGGTGTATTAGGGAACGACGTATATGAAATATTTAGGGAGGAAATTGCCAAAATTTCATTTTCAAAGTTGATTAAAATATTGATTTTGTTCTTGTTTATTACAATTTCGTTATCTTTACTGAAATCTCTCATACGTATACGAATGTTATCAAAATAAATACATAAATTTTTTATAATCAATAAACCTGAAATAAGATACTGTAAAATTGACTGACGATATATTATTTGGTGATTGAAATATCAATGTATCACGCTCTACGATCACTGGTTTTTCTTCCAATCACAATTTTCTTATAGCTTTCACAAAAAGAATAATTGAAACTTTACGATTTAATCTTGTAATTTATTATTGATGAAAATAAATCGATTTAATTAGATTATATGTCCCACACAAAATTGTCAATTTCAGTTTCTACTAATTAGATAATTTCTTAAATTTTCCAATAATGTGGAACCTGTGGAATTCCACAATTTAAACTACTCTCCACCTAATTCCTGTTAGTTGAATGAAATGTATTTGTAACTGTCAGAAGATACTTGGAATACCTGAAAGACGAAATCTAATTTTCTCTCCCCTCTGTCTTATACTATTTGGGGCCAATAAAGCTAACTGTAAGTTGGTTGGTTCCTTCAAGTGTGCTAATTGTGCACAAAAATTGTTCATTTTAGTTGTCATAGTCTTGAAATTTTCGGTTTTAATTTCAACTAGTTGAGAAGAGTTATTTTTGAATTGCTATAATGTAATTGAAAGGTGTACCTACGTTTTTTAATACGAATTAAAGAAAAATTTACGATCCTAATATACTGTCAAATAGTTTGAATAGAATTTGACCATTTCAGTAAGTTTAAAGAACTGAAATCTTCTAGTGAAACTTGTTAATTTGATTTTGCTAGCTAGTTTAGTGTTTGTTGTGTGGAAAATAAATAAAAGTTGTACTTTTCAGGGGTAAAAACGAGAAAATAAGAGCCGTAATAATAGAGAGATTTCAGTAGAAAACAAATCGAAAAGTAGCTTCGATAATTCCCCAACTTGAACAAGTAACAGTTTGAAATATGATTCGAAAAATTGTTTTCTAAGGATTTGAAAGGGAAAAAACTTTTCCACAGAAAGTCGTTAATGTATAATTTATCATAATTTATTGTTGTTGTTGCTGTTTTTTCTTTTTTTTTTTGTACCATTGTGACCTCATATTTAGAGTCACGCAAATTTTTTAATATTAATAACATAACATTTATCATACAAAATATTAACCTTATCAGGCAACGAAAAGTGTTTACTTCAATTTTTTTCTAAATTAAAAACATTGTTTTATTTTGTTAATACATATTTCAAATTGACATACAAAACTGTAATATGAAAGCATTTTCACGTTTTTCCGTTCAAATTTATGTTTTCATATAATTTCATAAAACTTTTCTAAAATTAAAGACTATTTAATGGTTGGATTTTAATTAAAAATAACGTTACCTATAGCTAAAAGAAAACCTAACAAGATTCACCTGGTTGGAATGTAGCGACATTTATCAACAGAAGGATTATCCGTACACTCGTTCATGTTGGTATCCTTTTTAAAAGCCCATCATCCTGATGCCAAGACTCTAAGCTCCCATGTAAGATGCTTTTACAATGACATCATCGTTTCTACATAGACACACATACACACACACTACTATACTTACCGATCCTAAGCTGGTTATATAACTATCCTATCAGTTGATCGTTGCGATTAAAGCTTTACTATGAAGCGATTTTCGTGCTTTTTTCCTTTATTGCTGTTATATAAATAGATATAGCCAGCTTTATCCGTCTTATCTAGTTGAAGTGGTGTGAAGTTCGGCAACCTTTATTTATGGAAAATTGCAATAGCTCTAATATTTCAGTTTCTGTTTGACTTACAGGAAAATTGTTTTGTTTTTTGGTAATTACACACGATCTAAAAAGACTCAATTTTCATTTGATTTATGTGTGATTTTGAATTATTAGAAATTTTGATGCATTGATTGACTGCTCTTGTAGAATTTTCTACTCACAATCTGGTTTTGCCTTTTAGTCAAAGATTCTAGAATGTAAATGAAGAAGTTTCCTTCTACATAGGTCGAAATATCGACAGTTTAGTGTGTGTTGGTTGTAAATTCGTTTTCAAGCTTTGAATTTACTGATGCGGTTACTAAAATTGGAATGGTAGTAGCGAAAGACAAAAGCCTACACGACATGGAAATAACGTTGATTTGATTGTATTCTCAATGTTAGAATTTCAATTTTATGATGGTATTTATTCATTCAAATTTTTCTTTCTTTAATTTTTTTTTTGTTTCATTTCCATTACAGGTGAGTTCGAGATAATCATTGTAATTGATACGGTAATATTATCTTAAATTACGCGTATCACTAAACTTTTTAATTAGATAAAGTCCTGTTATATGGAGCCATAAAATGTTCTATACTATGCACACGTCGCACACAATTATTTACAGCATTTCTTCACGTACTTTAACCATTTTTCACTTGTTACAACATCAAGGAAAAAATTCAGCATATATTCGTGGATTACTATGTTTTTATTTTTCTCGTTGTAAATTTAATTTCACTTTAGACATAAAACGTTAAAAGAATTTTGGAATACTTTCCAGTTTTTTTCGACAAAAGTTGTCTGTCTTGATTGACTTCGACGACTGTAGAACGAACATCGCCTGTTTACTATTGACGTTTTAGGAATCTCATGAGACGGTACACAATACTTTAGATCTACCACCGGTGTGGTGTTGTGAAATGGTTGTTTCCCTTGTGAATTCGTTGTTTACACTAAAACTACCAATATATTTAAAACATATTCGCTTTTCCTTCCCTTGTTTTTTTACTATTCTATTACTGATATTAAACAAATATCGAATTGTGTTCTATATGGTCGAAGTTTTACAATTATCGAAAGAGCTATCTATATTCCTCTAATATGGTCCAGTTGCTCTCCAAAAATGGTCGTTATACGAAAATTTACTGTTTTGTTGGAAAAAAAAAGATCGATGTGTATGGATTCCAATTTGTGTTGTTTTTCTTTACTGCAGTTTTTTTGTGGCTGAAGACTCTTGAGTTTCCGCTATAACGAGCATCTCGATGTTATTTGTCGACAATTTTCCTTATTTTCATATGAATGTTTTTTTGCAGAAAAACTCAATTATAAATCGATAATAATGGATTTTAGAATTATTGAAAGTTAGATTAAATTTCATTTTTATTCAAATTAGTTGTTTTTTTTTTATTTAAATGACTGGTACAAAAAAAAGCTTTTGAAAGCTCTAATATAATAGTAGGCTATACAATTGTATACTTTATACCGATTCCATGGTAACTAAGCACGCAAACAAACGACCTACTTGATGGTGGTCACTAATCAGTAATATTTTATGAACCTATAACGATCAATATTCTCCAAAGCTATCTATATTTAAAATAATCGTTTCCTACTTACTCTATAGTTATCTAGCTTATTTTTTATAGTGAAAACATTTGAAATAATTTAGAATTTTCCATTTCGATTCTTCTATGTCATTCTATAGAAAGTTAGAAGATGTGAAAGCTTCCAGTAAACTGATGTAATCCATCATGATTTACTTTAAAATAAAGTTGATGTGATGTTTTAGAAATAATTCGACATATTTGCATAGATGGCAAAATACTGATAATAATAATAATAATAAAAAGTATATGTGATAGAATAGAATTGATGGAACAGTTGTACTTTATTTTGGTACATTCTCATATTTTACTGTTTTGAAAAGATCTTTTCAAATAAAATAAATCGATAGTAATCTATTGCAATTCTAGTTTGGTTTTTGTAAAGAGTGAGCTTAGTCATTCCTGAACGGAGACAGTCGATTTGTAAGTGGATGTCAGAGTTATTGAAAGCTTTAAGTGGTCTCCTCGTCGTCTTCGCACATATAATTCAAGAAAACTATTCTACAGGTATCTTTTATTATTATTATTATTTCAATTTGTATTCTTTTTAAATGCAAAAAATCATCCACACGTGTCACGTGTATCGGGTATAGATTTTAATTCGTGATAATTTCATAATAAAATTGTGTCCCAATTTTAGTATTTACTTACATTAGATCATTTCTATAAAAATACAAGACACCTAGGATACTTCAAAAAAAGGAAAAATTTAAACATTTTACAACATAATTGCGTGATTCATCATTTCTGATTAATTTAATGTTATGCATATAAGGCTTTTCGTGCCTGGTGGTGGCTCAAGGTTTATTCCACCCATTGTTTTATTGTTTACAGCAAACTGCAATATTGTCTGGATTTTGTTTTTTATGGGGTGTTTGTGTGTGTGTGTGTGTGTGTATTCTTTAGCAAGTAGACAATCAAAACTAATTATGATGATAGTGATGAAGTGAAAGGTGATTGAAGACAAAAATAAATGGAAAATTGATTGAAATCTGGATGATTTTATTGATCTTTCTGTCTATTATTCGACATGCATAGTGATTTTAATTAAAATTCCTGATTATTATGAAATAGTGGAACCAACAGGATATCCTATACATAGTTGTAAATCTATAACAAAAATTTTCCAACCAAATTGTTGGTCTTTCATAAAAAGCATTGATATTTTCGTTTAAAAATTCCAATATCTTGTAACGTTTTGATCAAATGACGCATTTTTTTTTGAAAAAACAAAAAAAACAAACGTAATTTTGTGTAGGTAGAGGTATTTAATTTAACTAGAAATTTTCAATATATTTCTTTTATCTTTTGTGTAGTCATCTTCAACGTTTGAAGTTACCTGAAAAGTTAATATTGCAACATTTAACGTCAAAAGACAAGTTTTATTACCCAGTTTAGATCAAATTAAATAAAACCAGTTGAACTATGTCCTTCAAACATCTTATTACTCTCCTACACTATTTATTATTTCTCTCTTAATATTAAATAATTTATGATTTACATTATTGACTATATGTAGTTTAATAGTTTAAATTTAATCAAATAATAATGCACTAGGGCACTAGGTGCACATTTTCATTGTTAGTTAATTACATCTAGGGTAACCAGATACCACATGAACTGACCACGAGAACATCATCACCATCACACATACACACACACACACACACTTAATTACTACCATTTTAATGACACCATCTATATTCTCAACAATAATACGTGATGGTTGAAATTGACGAGTAGCGTGTGAAACTTCATTGTCGGTCGGTTTCATGGGATTAGTAATTCGGTACCATTTAGTGGTCAAATTAGACATTGATTGTGGGTAGCTTTTTTTTTATATAAAAACTATAACCAAGTCGGATTCATCTATTATATTTCAGTTTGTTTATATAATATTTAAAGAATAAATTAAATAAATAAATAATTAAGATTTTATTTGGAATTGGAGAATATTATTATTAATAATATAGATAACATCACCATTATGATGGGAACCATTAGATAGATGAATTCTTGAATTAGTATTATCATCATAAATGACGATTTTATCAAATCCATTATCTGGATCGATCAAGTATTTTCTGTGTAATGGTCAAGTTTGTGTTGCAAAGTGTCACAAAATAGTATCTCTAATAATGTGTCAAAACCATACTAGAACATCTGTTGTTCTCGTCCTACACTCTATATAGCAATTTGCACACGCCTTCAATCGAGTGTCCACCTCATTCCCATCATGTACATACACACTCCGTCTGTTACGTCTATTGTCCTGTAGAATTTCACTAAATATCCCAAAACAATAGCGTTACAGACAACTATTAATGATTATAATAATAATAATAATAATAATCAATATAAAGGCAAAAAGAATGTTTGGCAAACGTGATTTTCTAGGAAAATGTTTATTTACTCAATGAATTCAAGGAACCGTGAATATCTGTGGTGCTTTAACGGTCGGAGGCTATTATATTTAAAAGGGAGGGGGAAAGGACATTAAAGCTAAACACAGCTGATAACGTATGCATCCTGCAAGGTGATGATTTATGTGCGTATCGTCCTGATCCTACGGAACTGAGGTATCGCTTCTAGTCTCAACATTAAATCTCTAGGTCCGATCCGGACCGCATCTAACACAAATTCTCTTTATCGCTCTCTCACTCTTTCTCTTTCTCTTTAATGGTATTCACAATGATAAATTTACACATACACATAAACACACAGACAAATCGATTTTGTGTTGTTAACAAGCCTTTAGAGCTTGGGTTCAACAATTCAGTGAACCACTCAATCCTGTCGAATTATTAGCAAGGCTTTAGTTTGCTGTAATAAAACTATTGATGTATTAATCTCAGTATAGTTGTAATGTTTATTATTTACTCCTTAATAATAATTCTATATGAAGGTTGGACCTAAATGCGAGTAAAATACATAGGTATATGCAGTATTGATGAATTGCAATGCTGTAATGTCAAGTTCGAATACTTACATTATGATGAGGCCGTTTAATCTTAAGGATACCTTAGGCATGTTCCACATCTGTTACATTCAAGTAGCCCATTAGGATATTCGTTTGACAGTAATTTATCACTACACCTGCTATATTTGAATAATGAAGGAAAATTTCCATTTAGAGATACCAAGCAGTTGCTTATAATTTTCTTATGCGTACCACCTATAAGTTAATCGTCTACAAGATATGGGCAAACAGTTATTGAAAATTTAAATTTTTGAAAAAGACATAGCCCTGTGGTGGTCTTCTTTCTATGTCTGTGACGAACATTAACTAGTTCGTTTTACTTTTGTTTACGTGAACTGTAAAGTGGCTTTAAGCAAGTGAAAGTTGAAGAAGAAGCTTTTAAAAAGTAGAGCAATCAAATTGATTGTATTTTCTTTTTTTTTTAAACAGGACTTTAGTGGATTTGAAATAAATAATCGATTGGTATTTGTTCAAGTAAAATCGTAGGCGTACCCTTGGTCTTCGTGAATATAATTTCCCACGTATTTTACACAAAAAGATTGAGTTTCCTTGAATATTACTGTTTTGTATGATAATTTACTATCAAATATTGTGATTCGATGAAATATTAGATTTTTATGCAAATCAATTATCGTAATTTTATTTTGAATTAGATTGGTTAAAATGATTGGCCGAAATAATGGTTTCAAATTAAATTAAAGTTTAAAACTAAAATAGAAGCTTTTAAAGTAATTAATGCTGTTAGTTTAGAATTGTTGTTAAATAATATTTGCATATTGTAACCATTGTCTATGTTCCGATATTTTATTTCTATATCCATCCAATAATATGAGACAATACCATAACTATTTTGACATATTTTGAAACAGTTTCCATGTTTCTATATCGAATGGTTTTTTTTTTTGGTCGCTGTCTACCTACGAAATATCCAGACAATTCTCATCATCACCGATTTGTAAAAACAAAAAAACTCTGTCATCACATACCTATATGGATTTGTTTATAAATGATTTAATTCAATTTTCCTATTCGACTATCATTGAGAGAAGAGGATATGGGGCAAATGCCGGTGACATTTACATCTCACCAGTTTCCGGTCATGTATTATATAGAAGGAAGTTAATGGTAGTTTCGGGTATGTGCCAATCAAATGTCTCGCTATCAGTATATAGACAGAGAGAGAGAGAGAGAGAGGAGACACTTCACTTGTATAATGCAATTCTTAAATTGGTCGTTGTTGTTGTTGCAGTTTAAAATGTATTTGGACGTTAAGTCAATAATACGATAATCGGTTGACAGACTGACTGTTTGAATAATTAAAACAACAGAATTTAGCGCTTTATATTCTGAATAAATGACAACAACGATTCTGATATGATGCATTCATGCATTTTATAAGAGTAGTTCATAAATGCAATAATTGATGCATTAAGTACTAAATAATGTAAATGTCGACCTAGACGTTCATTGTGGCATAACGTTTTATAGATTGTCTAGGTCAGAAGTGTAACAATTCTAAAAAAATATCCGTGTCTGTTTGATAAATAGAATGATTTAAGATTTATTTTCTTTACACCCTTTCCGTTACTTCATCAAGTCTTTTGTTTATATCATTTCCTAGTATAGTATTATTAGAGAATTGTGGCAATTAATAATAAACTTCTTTGTAGATTCCTAATGGACTAAAAACTGTCTTACGTTTCATTGTCTCTCTGTTGTATTCATTGTAGGAATTCAACATGAATGAACTAGATGATGAGATGAAATAAAATTGAAAATGAAACAAAGAGAATTGTTTCTCAGTCGATTAAACTTAAACTGAAAACAAAAACTCATTTGTCTTAATAAATAATGACAGTAATAACATATATGTGTTGGAAGTTTCCTCATAATCTGACAAGAGAATCGTTTTATTTTTATTATTTTTTTCCGGTAAAGAAACTTTAGTAAATTCCTATCATTCTTAATAATATCAATAAATTGTTTGATAAGAAATGATCATCAATTAATCTTAGTTTAATTACAATGAAACTTGGACTTGAAAGTCGAATAGATAACAAGATAATCAAAGTATATCGATAATGGTCAAATCAGATTTAGTTGACTATATGTATGTCTCTTTAATCTTTAAGTATCTCTCAATATTTTGTAGGAGTATCTAGAAACTTTTCTGTCCAATTCAATTTATTAAATCTTATATGAACAATGCCAGTTTCTATCATAACTGAAATGTTAAATTTGTGAGTAAATCTTGACAATGACAAGAATTAAAATGACTACAAATTGACGAAAATTGTATTTCACAACTGTTTTTGTTCGTTGTTCTTTTTGTAATTATTGTCACGCACTTGGAAAAAGTTTATTTTATTTTTACAAATCTTTGTTGGAAAATTTAATATCTTGCTATCTACATTCATCATCATCATCATCAACATTATCATGTTTTAACACGTGTCAGAGCAGTCTATTGATTCAAAAACTTCCTCTAAATCAATTCCTAGAGGGATTTACACATACGTTTACTTATTTTAACATTGTTGGTTTTGAAAGTTTACAAAATTGTAGTCGTGTAATTCGTAATAATTAGCTTCGGATTATTTGAATTAAGTAAGCTGACACATCTTTAATTAATTTGTAATTGAATTAGTACGTCATTATTGTCGATTATTTATAAAAATGATAAGATAGATCGACAATTTTAAAATAAATGTTGAATATGCAAAAATGGTGGATGCGCCGGGCACACTGCAGTTTTTCTACGAATCAAAATAATTTTACCTAAACAGAAAAATGCAAATAGATAATTGATACAAATCAGTAGTATACGGTTACGTCAATACAACACACCTCTTTTTTTGTAATTTGTGTTATTTATCAAAACAAATCTAGAGCAATTATAAATAATTACGTAATTGGTTCTATTACGATATTTTTCTAATAACTCCGGAAATTAATAATTAAATGATTCAAATTTGAAATGAGATATTTGTTATCAACTTAACAAAATTAATTATCGTTTCATCTAGAATATAATAAACAACAAGATAAATAATATCGCATATGACATTTTATATTTGTTGGAAATTAATCTTCTAGATCGTTTAGTGTTCAAATACACATACACACTATATGGCAATAAACTAGATAGTAGAACGAAGAGGTTAAATTTAATTAGTGTGCCTGTCTTACAATCAATTCTAGTTATAATTCAAACGAATAGTTACCGCCCTATGTACTGCTACTATTTTACTATTTACTATACCTATAATACAACAATCTAATACAATTCCTGTATGATCCTAAATTAAACGCATAAACTCTCAATATCCGCATATTTTGAAATAAACTGAAACTTTCAGTGTATAATGTGTTAATTTGATTCTTGTTTCTTGATTACAATAACTGATGGTGGTCGTTGTTGTTGTTGTTGTAATGGTAGTAGTTGTACTGTTTAGAGATTACTGTTGCAACAAGATTAAGGAAATGATGAATTATCGGTCACCATTATCTGCTGGATCTCTCTAGTCACAGAACAATACATTCCATTAATGATAACAACAGTTTATAGTGAAAACTTCTAAATTGTTATAATTGACAAATGTACAACCCTGCTCTACTTCTGTGGAACAAAATTAATTCATGATCGATTTTGTGCTGTTATTATTATTATTATTATTATTATAAACTCAACTTCTACGTAATTAAACTTTAAATAATTACACAAAATGTGCATATGACAAGATAAAGGTAAGCTGTATTAAGCTGAATTGATTTCAAATAAATAACAATAGAAGTATGCTTTCAGCTTTAAAAAAAAAAAAATCGTTTAACGACAACAATCAATTATTTAACAACAGTTTGAAATGATAAAACGAAAAATAAATCAGCAAAAATTACTTCAAAACTATCATGACATTAATAACAAAGTTTTCGATTTTCTTTGTTTTTTTCTCACTTTTATCCATAAAGTCATTGTCTTCATTTTGGAACAGTAGTACTACTGCTACTACTAGTTAGATATATAGAGTTTCATTAAAGTTTTCAAAGTGGCGCATTCATTTGAACTAATTAATGAAGTTATCTGATTTTATAGTCAAGCAGTATTGTAATAGCAGATTTCCAACATCTTAAATTCGCCTCTTTTCATTTGAATTGAAGATTTTTTGAGTAAATCTAATTGAATGTTTACATTACAAATTCGTTATTATTATTATTATTATTAAAATTTCAAATTGTTTTAAATGGTGTAGATTTTGAAATATTCAAGTATATCAATCATGAATGAAACACAACTGAGAATGTTATGGCATGTTATGAATAAGGAATGAATAAGCAATACAACTGACCGGGGAACTTTACTGTTTATCAAGCGCGTTAGTATAATATGGTAGATGTGTATATGTTTATGGTAGTGGTTGGGTGATAAATAAATTATGTGCACTATAACGATGTTGTTTATCAAAGTTTCAAATTTCGACCCTTCTCTGTATTTACCATATTTGAACTGAAACATTTCTAAGGTAATATCATAGATATGAAAACTAATATTTAAATGGATTTACATTTGTTTAATTGAACGTACTTATTATTGTTATTTTTTGGGCTACTTATACACACATATATATACACACCTGGTCAGGTGAGGGCAATCGATCGTTGTTCGTACAGCGTCAAGATGGCGACTGACGTTATTCGTAGCGCTGAAAGTATTTGTTTGAATTTCATTTAAATTGTAAAAATATAATCAAATTGTTATTGTTATTATGATTATTATTATTATTTAAGATGATTTATGATTTTCATTTTCATAAAATATTGTAATTGTAATTTAGATAACAATGGTTAGAAAATTGTTAAATTTTCCTAATACTCAATATTCTAGAATTGATGAGGTTTGCAATTGAAGCATAATAAAGTCGGCAAATTCTTCAATATAAATGGTATAATGACAAAAGAAATTTTATTGATATTCTAATGATAATTTTTTCCGCTATGATAAGAGAGGCATCCTTTCCAGTTGGCATTATGCCGACATCTAGAATGGATATGTCTGCATTGTTGGGCATCAGTGGAATAAAGTTGTGAAGATCAATGAGCGGTGGAATGTTTAACTCGACAGCATACTAGGCTATAAAAACACTCTTTCATTGATTGCTTCCAATCGTGTTAGCAATTTATCGTATCTTATACGAAAAACATTACAAACAAAACACTACCAAAATGTACAAATTTTAAAAGAATCACAGCTAGTGCAAACGAATTATTTCTATCTCTTTTCCTTATTCTATACAAATCTATCTATATGTATTCAATGTAATACATATAAGGCTTAACTGGATTACTTTATAATTTGTTCTCGGTTTCTAGTAATCCCATACTATGATTACAATAGGATGATCTTTAAGACGTTGTTGTAAAACATACATTATAGTTTGAAAGTATCGATCCGATAGACACGTGTATTGTCTCCAGTGGTAAATAATCGATAATAGGTTGTCATGTGCGTGTTGCAAGGTGTAGAAAAGGTCCTAAATGTAACACATCTAAAACAAATCGATAATTTTTCAGTTGCGGTCATTGTACCACATATATATACCTACAATACCCTCGACTATATACTGCTATTAATCAATGTTGTTGTACAATTGCCGGTAAACTAGGACAGTACTGTTGCAAATACTGATTTCATTTAGGTTTCCGGTTG